>CABHPH010146008.1:13994-83616 GCA_902168325.1 Peromyscus nudipes | reverse complement strand
GGGGGGGGGCCCGGTCTACTGTGGGTGACACCATCCTTAGGTAGGTGGGCTTGGGCTATACAAAAAGTGACCTGAGGGTGAGCGAGAGAATGAGCCAATAAGTAGTGTTCCTCCATGTTTTCTCCTTCAGTTCCTGTTTTAGTCACTGCCCTAACTTCCCTCAATGGTGGATAACCTAGAAGTGTAAGTTGAAATGAACCTTTCCTACCCTAAATTGCTTCTTGTCAAAGGTTTTGTCACATCACAGCAACAAGAATCATGCTAGAACATCCAGACAAGAGAAGTATTCAAGGAGTATTGCTTAGTAGTAGTAGTAATAGTTGTTATTGTAGTAGTAGTAGTAGTAGTAGTAGTAGTAGTAGTAGTTAGTAGTAGTAGTAGTAGTATGCTGTGGATATCGTTCTGTATAAATAAAACACTGATTGGCCAGTGGCCAGGCAGGAAGTATAGGCGGGACTAACAGAGAGGAGAATTGAGAGAACAGGAAGTCGGGGGGCTGGGGGGACGGGACACTGCCAGCCACTGCCAGGACAAGCAGCATGTGAAGATGCCGGTAAGCCACAAGCCATGTAGCAAGGTATAGATTTATAGAAATGGATTAATAAGATAAAAGGACAGTTAGCAAGAAGTCTGCCACGACCATACACTTTGTAAAGCAATATAAGTCTCTGTTGAGTCTGAGTGGCTGTGGGACTGGCGGGTGAGAGAGATTTGTCCTGACTGTGGTCCAGGCAGAAAAACTCTAGCTACAAATGGCGTCCAACATGTTGGCAAGAGTTTCCACCTAAAACCTGAGAAAAAAGATTCTAAAACAGAGCTAAAAACAGTTCCTAGTTGTCTCTTTCAAGTTATCAGCAGCCTGTGTGTTTGAGCTACTGTGGCGGGTTCCCGGCATGCATGCTCTGACGTGTGGTAGGAATGAGGCCTCTGCAAATGGCACATTAAGCTGTGTGGTGGATTTAGCCTTTGCTAGTACAAACAAAAAGAGGTTTCTGGGCTACACTCTGCTTGGATAAAAGCATAGATCCTCAAAGGCTCCCAGAGCTGGCGGAAAATGTACCACTGCCATGTTGGAAAGCTGAAGTGGGCAGAGCCAGCAGCCACAGCACCGTTTCAGTCTTAGAATGCTGCAGTTTAAAGCAATAGGCTCAAGGTAATATAAAAAATAAGCCACGTAAAGATGGCTACCACAAAGAGAATCTGGATTATGTTCTCTTTGATATTCATAACTGAAGAAAAACATTTGATTGCAAAAGCTGTTGAGTTATGCCAAATTGTATATTTTAAAGGTACCTTGACTTCAAAATTTGGATGTAAGGATATGTTGCTTTGGAAAGGAGGCTCTGCTTTTGTTTCCACAGAAAGCCAGAGGCTATAGATTTGTTCCAGATTAAGATACATCAGGTTTGACCAGCCAAGACCCCCTAAAAGGTCTCCGATGACACCATGGTTCAGATAATCCAACATCCAGATCAGATTCAAGGCAACTGGCTCAGATGATACACCCTCATGGACTACTCCATAATCCTAAAATTTTCTTTGTGTCCCCATAAGATACAGCGCCCCCCTCCAGCAGGAAGTAGTAAGAGAAGCTACGCCCAAATTCCCAAATTATATGTAATTTTACTATGTTAAGGTCAAAACCTTCCTTTTTGAAAAAAAAAGAAAAGGGGAAGTGCTATGGATATCGTTGTGTATAAATAAAACACTGATTGGCCAGTGGCCAGGCAGGAAGTATAGGCAGGACAAGGAGAGAGGAGAATTCTGGGAAGTGGAAGGCTTAGTGGGAGACACTGCCAGCTGCTGCCATGACAAGCAGCATGTGAAGATGCTGGTAAGCCACAAGCCACGTGGCAAGGTATAGATTTATAGAAATGGATTAATTTAAGATGTAAGAACTAGATAGCTAGAAGCCTGAGCCATTAGTCCAAACAGTTTAAACAATATAAGTCTCTGTGTTTACTTGGTTGGGTCTGAGCGGCTGTGGGACTGGCGGGTGACAGATTTGTCCTGACTGTGGGCCAGGCAGGAAAACTCTAGCTACAGTAGTACCAAAGTAGTAGTAGTATTGTAGTAGTAGTTGTAGTATTTTATGTATGAAGGTGTTTTACCTGCATATATATATCTGTCCACTCATGCATGCCTGGTACCTATGGAGGTCAGATCCCTTGATCTTGGTTGATACAGACAGTTATGAGTAACCATGTATTTGCTGGCCATCCAACCCAGGTCCTATGTAAAAGCAGTCAGTGTTTTTAACCACGAAACCATCACTCCAGATCCTGAATACTGCTTTTCTTTATTCTTTGCTCAATAGTATTCAGCGGCTTTGAGTTTTTCTATCCATCTTCCATATGTTTATAACTTGTGTGTAAGTTAGTCAATTAGAATAGATTCTCTCTTCAATCAGAAATCACACACAAACACACACATTCACCGGCTATTCCCTACTGCCATTCTTCCTGTCCTCTCCCACTGAGGCTTTGTGGCATGATAAATAAGAGTACTATGAGTGAGTCCAACTCACAACTTCAGGTTTTGTGATCGAGTTTTTACGTACTGTAGAAATGGACAAGCCAAGTTTTCCTACAGTACAGTAGAATCTGCTATAGTTACACTGGATAGTATCTTTCCATTCATATTTAGTGTTTTCTTACGATTGAAATGAAGCTATACATTTCAGGGAAGGATGCCATCAAGGAGATGTGGTTGAATTACCAAGGAGTGCTCTAAACACTGTGATGTGTGATAGAAAATCACTGTCATCTTCTTTCTTTCATCTGTGAAACCCACAAATCCTCTGCATAGGTCACTGAGAACATCTCCTGCTGCTTCTCTGTGATTTCAGCTCTGCTGATTGTATTTACATAGTGCTCAGCAGCTTCTGAAAAGACAAATACAATGTACAGATCTTTCTGACTGTTTGATATACAAAACTACAATTTTCTATTTCAAGGAAGGAAAGAAAAAGAATCAATGAGACAATAAGTAAGAATATTTGAAGGAAAGGACAGTTGAGGATGAAGTCAGCAGGAAAAGATTTCTGTGCCATTTGCCTTTCCATCATGCACATAAATGCACACAATCATAATATCAACTTTGTTCATAGCTTTGTTTCTTAATTTTTATACATAAATATATTTTCTGTATTTTTGGAGGGAAAATCTCATGCTACAGTGTTGATGTGGAAGTCAGAGAAGAGCCTGCAAGATCTGTTTCTCTCTTTCCACCAGAGTTGGTCCTAGATATTAAATTCACGTCATCAAGCTTAGTCACAAGTATTTTACCCATTGAACCATCCTGTCCATGCTATAATTTTATTTATTTAGCTATTCCTTTTTCTCTTATGCAGGAAAAGTACATATTGTTTAATTACAAGTAATCCAATACAAGGTGAGACAAATTTTTGTTTTGCTTTAAGATACAAAAGAATATTTTTCAAAGTCTACTATTATAAATGACATTTTAAAAACACTTTAATTTCTGAACTGACTCAAACAGGAGTTCAACTCTAGTATTGCATTAAATTACTTATTAAGCAGAAAACAATCAAAGCTTGTGTTTTATGCTGTGTTTTTCCACATTACTGTTTTGAAAAAGTAACGAACCAATGTTTTGCCTCTAAAATTAAAATACATGTCTATTAAGAATCCATAAGATAAATGTAAGGGCACAAATGCATAAACACCTTATTTAACAGAGATATGGTAGACTGATCATTACATGACTTTTCCTGGAAAGACACAAGTAAACATTTTCTTTACCATGATCTGATTACTGCACATTGATGTGCATATCAAGCTATTATATGATGCCTCATATTATGTACAAATTTTAAGCTTAAAAGCGAAATATATCTGACATTGGAAATATTTAAAATATAGTAGAAATGATTTCAGAAAATAACTCTAATTAAAAATGAAATTTAATGAATAAAATTATATCTGTGTTTGTTTTCTAACATTTACCTTTGGAGTTCAACATTATGTGTAGAAGGGCAAATGTTGAAAGCTCCCTTTAGTCTTCTGAAGTAAAAAACTCTTAGGATCCATTACTTCATCTTACCTGATGGGACTATTACCCTAGTGTTTCCATGGTGATTTTATACTTATCGCTTTGTTTTTATTCCCCTCCTTCTCTGTTCTTTCTCTTTCTTGAAAATTACCTGTAATTTCATTGATTTTTAGAAGTTATTATGTTGATATAATTTATAAACAAAGGTTATATATGTTTAATGTATACATCTTGATATCTTAAGTCATATGCAAAAGCTTATAGAAGTATCATTGCAGAAATATGCTACATTTTCCCCAAATTTCCTGTGTCCCTTTATTTTTGTATAACTTTGTTTGTGTAATAATGACACATTCAATGGTAGATTTCTCACTTATATATTTTCTGTGTTTTATTTTTAATAACACATTATTTGTGCATACTAGTGGAATTCAGTGCAGTATTTCTATACATACATGTAGTATATATTGATCCAATTCAGCCTCTTTTTTATTCACTCTTCCTCCCCTCCTCCAAATATTAATCACTATTCTACATTCAAGTCAATAAATCCTCTTGTTTTAGCCACTTTTCAGTAAATGAAAGGTTTCATTCATAGTGGAATTATGCACACATATAATTAAAAAGCTTTTTGTTTTAGGCTTAAAACTAAGGATGAGTCATGTAGCAAAGCAACAGAGCTTGAGAAATGTACAAAACCACATTTTATGTTAAAGAAACTATGAAAAGTGTTGACATCTACAATTTCAGTCATCTCTACCAGTACTCTCCCCGCTACATCCTGCTACCCCGATCTGATTCCTTGCTGTTCTCATCCCTACCCACCCCTAGTCCATCCCCCAAATCTTTTCTATTTTTCCTTCCCAGAGAGACACAAGCATTCTCCCCTTGAGCCCTCCTTGTTACCTAGTCTCTCTGGTTCTCTGGATTTTAACATGATTGTCCTTTACTTTACAGCTAATATCCACATATAAGTGAATACATACCATGTTTGTCTTTCTGAGTTTGTGTTACTTCATTCAGGATGATTTTTTTTCTAGTTCTATCCATTTGCCCACAGATTTTATGATGTCTATTTTTTAACAGATAATACTCCACCATGTAAATGTACCACATTTTCTTTATTTATTCTTCAGTTGAGGGACATCTAGAGCACTTCAGGGGCAATGTAGACACCCAGTGCAATGGAAACTTACTGGAATCTATGAGGGTGACCCTAGTGAAGACTCCTAGTAATTGAGGATACAGATCCTGGACCAGCGATCTTCTGTAACCAGATAAGGTTTCCAGTGGTGGGACTGGGGCACCAACTCAGCCACAAAACCTTAGACCTACAATTTGTTTGGCTTGAAATATGTGCTGGGAGTAAAGAGAGTGCAGAATTTGTGGGAATGGCCAACCAATGACCGATCCAACTTGACATCCACTCCAGGAGAGGGAGCCCATGCCTGACATTGCCTGGAGAGCAAGGAACCAGAAGCCGGAAGGCCGGGAAACCTAGGATAAAACCAAATATGCCTGACAAATTTTTTTCAAGTCAGTGAAATGATTTCTAATGACGTTCTGCTATACTGGCAGACCCGCACCTAGCCTAGCACAATCGTCATCAGAGAGACTTCATCCAGCAACTGGTAGTAGCAGAGGCAGAGGCCCACAGCCAAAAATTAGATGGAGCTCAGGAATCTTGTGAAAGAAGGGAAGGAAGGGAGAATCCTAGAAGCCAGAGGGTTCAAGGACACCACAAGAACATGGTCTACAGAACCAACTAACCAGGGCTCACAGGGACTCACAGACACTGAACAGACAATCAGGGAGCTTGTATATGACTGACTGAGGTCCTCTGCATGTTATGATTGTGTTGTTTGGTGTTCTTGTGGGACTCAACAGTGGGAGTGAGGGCTGTCTCTGACTCTTTTGCCTGTTTGGGGATCCTTTTCCTCCTACTGGGTTGCCTCACCCAAATTTAATATGAGGGGATATTCCCAGTCTTTTCGCAACTTACTATGCCATGTTTGGTTGACATCCCTGGGAGGACTACTCATTTCTGAACAGAAATGGAGGAGGAGTGGATCTGGGGGAGATGGAAGGTGAGAGGGTGGGACTGGGACGAGAGAAGAGAGGGAAAATTGCAGTCAGGTTGTAATATATGAGAGAAGAATAAATAAATCAATTAATTGAGAAAAAGCAAAGAAGTGTTGATATCTCATATGAAGATGTAATTGAGCAATAAAACACAAGAGATATATATATATATATATATAAAATATTCCAGATTATTTCGTCTGTAGATGGATTCTGAAGCTTACTTCATACCTTAAGAATCACAAATAATATGGTAGTAAAAATGGAGATGAGATTGTCTCTTCAGTAAGTTGTTCTCATTATATATAGATGATATGATATGAGATAGTTGGATCACATAGTGGATCTATTTTCAGTTTTTCAAGGAAGCTCCATTGTGTTCTAAAAAATAGGAGTACTAATTTACATTATTATTGATAGGAAATAAAACTTTCTTTTGTCTACATCTCACTAGCACTTGTTCCAATTTGCTGTTGTGATAATAGTCATTCTAGTTGGGATAGTACAGATCCTCATTATAGCTTTGATTTTCAATTCTGTCATGGCTAATGATATTGGGCATTTTTTCACAATAATTGTAAGGCTATTTGTGTTTCTTCTTTTGAAAAGCATTTATTCAGACAATTTTACTTACTTTATTTAATTGTAATTCTTCCATGAAAACATTACCTCTTTATTTCTTTCTACTGCCCTTTCTTTCTGTTAATGTAGACTCGTGATGTTTATATCATCATCATCATAGTCATAATCATCATCATCATTTTGATTACTGTGCAAGTTCTTCCAACTTTGGCCATCATTATGGCTGTAAGGAAAATTGTAGCTTCCATCTTAGTTTTCTTAGACAGGCAAGGCTCACTAATGAATACATTATCAGATATCATTTGTGTAGTGTTTTTAAGAGTACGCTGTATCAACTTACTCATGATCAAATATTTGACAATTGCAAACTGGAGGACAGTATACAAAATATTTGCCAGTGTTCTATAAACACATTAAAGCCATAAAGAAAAGGATGAAAATTGTCATGAACAAGAGGAAGGAGGAGCCACATGAGGACTATAATGGGGGATTTTGTGTGTGGTACTGGAACTGAAAATGACCATGCAATAACCCAAAATAACTGTTGTAGCAATCATAGTGTTGGTTGTGACATTGCTGTTGCTAAACTGAGGTTGTTTTATGATTAACTTTAAACAAAACACATGAGAAATTATAAGACAGTCCAATTCTGTCAGCCTCAATATTCTGGAGAGTCAAGTTTTTCGATCTGTGAGAAGAAAGAATAAGCTACTAATTATCCTAATTTTGAATAACAAATATCAATATGAACTCCTGAGTATTTGCCACATATTATTCTTCTTATTTGCGTCCATAAAAGTCTCCAGGAGAAATGACTAAGTAAAAACCACCCAGCATACTGGTAGGGCTTTCCAAATACTAGGTACACTAAATGGAATTGGGGCTCCTTGGAGAAATTATTCTTGCACAGGGAAAGCATAAGCTGCACTTGGAGAGTCATGCTGGATTGCAAGACTGTGGTGATGTTGTGTCCCCCAATATATTGTGCGCCCTAATAAACTTTTCTGGGGTCAGAGAACAGAACAGCCACTAGATAGGCATAGAGGCCATAAAATGGTGGCACACATGCCTTTAATTCTAGCATTCTGGAGGCAGAGCTGCATCCAAATCTCTGTGAGTCCAAAGCCAGGCATGGTGACACACACCTTTAATCCCAGGAAGTGATGGCAGGAAGCAGAAAGGTATATAAGGCGTGAGACCAAGAAATAGACTTGTTAAGCTTTCAGGCTTTTAGCAGCAGTTCAGCTGAGATCCATTCAGATGAGGACACAGAGACTTCCAATTTGAGGAAACAAGATCAGCTGAGAAGTTAGCATGGCGAGGTTAGATGTGGCTTGTTCTGTTTCTCTGATCTTGCAGTGTTCACACCAATATCTGGCTCCCATGTTTTTTTTATTAACAAGACCATTTAAGATTCATGTTACACAAGACTGGACTATAAATACCAGAAAAAACAACATCAGTTTGTCATTCCAGTGCAGCAGATGTGAGTGCAGTGGAACCCCGATCAGACACCTCCCTGTGATGACTTTTCAGTTTTCTACAAGATGGATCCCAAGTCATCTCTAACCAGCTAACACACAGTGGCTTGTTGCTACTAGCTCCCAAGTCCCGCCAGTCTCCGAGCCCACTTATAAAATAAACACACAGACGCTTACATTATTTAAACTGCTTGGCCATTAGCTCAGGCCTATCATTGTCTAGCTCTTACTCTTATATTTAGCCCATTTCTATTAATCTCTACTTTGCCACGTGGCTCGTGGCTTACCGGTACTTTACATCTTCCTTCTCCTGGCCGCGGCTCCACACCGTCCCCCCTCTACCTTCCTGTTCCCTCAATTCTCCTCTCTGTTAGTCCCACCTATACTTCCTGTCTGGCTACCGGCCAATCAGCGCTTTATTGATACAGAGTGATATCCACAGCACTTGCCCTTTTTTTTTTTTTTTCAAAAAGGAAGGTTTTAACTTTAACATAGTAAAATTACATATAACAAAACAATTATCGAGCAAGAATTACAGTTACAATATTAAAGAAGATATCCTATCTATCTTATATTTATGAGTTTAAGGTTTTACATCTAACTTATCTTTTATCATAACTGAGGAAATTATAACTATCTAGTCTTCAACCACATCAAAGACCTCAGAAGGATATAATACTACCTGAGAAATGGAGAAGATGTAACCAACTTTTGGGAGTCTTGTAGGGTAGACAGAGACAGCTGACAGCCTGGACAGTCATTCAAAGTTCTCTTGTAAAGTTGGGGCATCTGTTTTCAGCTCACAGGCCTAGAGTCTCTCAATCATTTTTTTCTGTGTCCTGTAGAATGTTTGGCAGTTTCCTCTGCAAAGCAGGAACCTAAAGGACCATTTTGTCAAGCAAAGTTCAGTGGTTACCTTTGTATGGGTCCTGCATGTCCAGTCGATCAAGCAGTCCAGGCAAGAACAGTTTCTTGCCCAAATGGCTATTTTGCCAAGGTGAAGTTAAACTCCATATGGAGTGTCTTCGATGTCCATCCTCCTCTGAAGTAAATCCAGTGCTGCCAGGAGCAGACATGTCTCATTGTCCAGAACGTCTAAATTTTTAAAACATTTTAAATGCCATATTCTGTAGGTCTTTGAAGTATTTGAAGATTACCTATCTCTCTGAAATATATCTATGTATACCTAGAAGACTTAACTAACATGGCTACAAATATGATTATCATAGATGACTAATTATTAATCTATTTCTTAATTATCTATTACAATTTTAAATGAGTTACATAAACATAATACCTCAAACAAAAGTAGAAATATACACACAGTATAACAAAATCAACTTTAAGTTTGTATCAATAAACTAAAATTTATACCAATGTAAAACATTTTAAACATAAACTAAAATCTATACCAATGTAAAACATTTTAAACAAGTTGTTTTTTTAAAAGTAGATTCATTAATCTATCCTTTTATCCTATCATCTGTATATCCTATATATATCATATCCCCTTTTGTTTTTTAGAAAGAGATCGCATTTATAATTAACCTGTTTTAAATAAAAATATTGGTTTTTCTCTGTCCCATACCAGAGGGCTCTTCTGATATGGGACAAAAGAATCTTTTAACCTTTTATTTTAGGAATATGTCTGGGTTTAGAGAGGGAGTGAGCCCATTCCATCTCCAAAGCCAGCTTGGTATATTTGGGAATTTGGGTGTAGATTCTCTTACTACTTCATGCTGGAGGAGGGCGCTGTACCTTATGGGGACATAAAGAACATTTTAGGATTATGGAGTAGTCCATGAGGGTGTATCATCTGAGCCAGTTGTCTTGAGATGTTCTGGATGTTGGATCATCTGGGCCATGGTGTCATTGGAGACCTCAGGTGGTCTTGGCTGGTCAAACCTGATGTATCTTAGTCTGGAACAAATCCATAGCCTCTGGCTTTCTGTGGAAACAAAAGCAGAACTTCTTTTCCAAAGCAACATATCCTTATATCCAAATTTTGAAGTCAAGGTATCTTTAAAATATACATATTGGTTTAACTCAGCTTTCTTTACAATCAAATATCTCTCTGCAGTTAAGAATCCCAAAGACAACACAATGCAGATTCTCTGTGTGATATCCATCTTTACGTGGCTTATATTTTATATTACCTTTACCGTCTCTTTAAAGACTTTATTTTTTAAAACTATCATTTCTTTATATAACTATATATTTTTTTTATCTCTCTTTGAAGCCTACATACATTTTTACACACATTTTAAAGCATTTAAAGTCTTTTTCCATCTGAATCTGTCTTATCGTGAATCAATTGTTTTAAACTGCAGCACTTGTAAGACTGTAACGGCTCTGTGGCTGCTGGCTCTGCCCACTTCAGCTTTTTAACATGGCGGTGGCACGTTTTTTCATCAGTTGTGGGAGCGATCAATTCTCAGAAATAGTGGGTCTACGCTTTTATTAAAGCAGCGTGTAGCCCAGAAACCTCTTTTTTTTATATTAGTAAAGCGTAAATCTAGCATACAGCACAATGTGCCGCTGGCAGACACCTCATTGTCGCCATACTGGTGGTCAAACGCGCACGCCAGGAACCCGCCATACAAGTAGCTCAAACCGGCAGGCTGCGGCTAACTTGAGAGAGACAACTAGGAAGCTGTTTTAGCTCCGTTTTACAATTTTCTTTTTACGCTTTCTCAGGTTTTAAGTGGAAATTTCTGCCCCACGTTCTGGCGCCATTTGTTGCTACTAGCTCCCAAGTCCCGCCAGTCTCCGAGCCCACTTATAAAATAAACACACAGACGCTTACATTATTTAAACTGCTTGGCCATTAGCTCAGGCCTATCATTGTCTAGCTCTTACTCTTATATTTAGCCCATTTCTATTAATCTCTACTTTGCCACGTGGCTCGTGGCTTACCGGTACTTTACATCTTCCTTCTCCTGGCCGCGGCTCCACACCGTCCCCCCTCTACCTTCCTGTTCCCTCAATTCTCCTCTCTGTTAGTCCCACCTATACTTCCTGTCTGGCTACCGGCCAATCAGCGCTTTATTGATACAGAGTGATATCCACAGCAGTGGCTTCTCTGCCATCCAGGAAGCCTATGACCACTGGTAAAGCCTGAATTCTAGTCTTAGGTCTCTTCCTTGGGCACACGTCTTATGTTTCTACCTATTATATGTAAATTCTTTAGAGCTTTTTTTATTTTTTTACTGTGCAGTCTCTCATTATTCCAATCTCCCTTTATTGTTAACAATTCCTTTTATTAGTACTTTCTTGTTCCAGTTACTACTTGATTATGGCCTCTGTTTGAGCTTGGAATGGAGGGAGTAGCAGTATGAATGGGACCAGATTGGCCATGAGTTACACCTGTTTGGACTGGTTGACAACTGCAAATGCTTGATTATACTCCTCTGTTTTTGTGTATCTTTAAAATTATCTGTAATAGAAAGACAGCTAAAGGCAGCTTCCATATTTTTTTCTGTGATGAAACATGAATATTCATAGTGAGTCATAGAAGAAAAAAAATCAAAAGTGTTCAAGTCAGTTTTTTCCTACCAAGAGAGTATGCTCCAAATTTATTGAAAACTGAAGCTTAGTTTCTGGAACATTTTATATATTAGAATTATAGGACAACCCAAATAGACATACATAGTGATGTATACTATGTAATTCAGAGGCCCAAGGGGAAACAGACTACACACTCAAATTAGTTGTTGAAAGAGGGCTTAATAAAGAGAGTATTGTCTGTGTGTATGTGTAAGTGTGGGTGCACATGTGTATGTGGTGAGAGGTCAACTTCAGGTATCAGTTTTCACCTTCTTTGTGACAAGGTGTCTTGCTCACCACTACATACACCAGACCTGCTGATCCAGGAACTCTAGGAGCTTCTCCTGTTTTCTTTCCCATTTCACCATGGGAGCATTGCTGTGCTGTACACACCTTTACATGGCTTATAGTGATTTGAACTCAGGTCTTCATTCTTATGGCACAAGTAATTTAGCCACTGAGCCTCTTCCTCAGTCTGGGAATATTATTTATCTTAATAAATGGCAGGCACTGTGGACATACTAATAGTATAGTTCTTTTGCACCTAGGGCCAACAATGTGAAAGCAAGGAAATTTGGTAAGAATGTTCTAAAGAGAAATTTACCTTGCAAAATCACAGAGCATAAAATCTGAGGTGACTCCGTAGGAGGGTTCTGACGTTTCTCCCGTCCTTCTTTGGGTCTACTGCTGTATCTAACTAGAAACCAGTGGACAGCACTCTGGATACATCTGTGTAGACAGATCAAGGCCTCTGGACAAAGACTGACGTGGATTGGGTGATAACTTCTGGAGAGATCAGGAGAAATGACAGCACAAAGATGCAGAAGATAATAGTCAGGACCTACTAACCACTGATAACAGTGAGCAGTAGAGAACAGAGTGGGGTGATAGGAAGAATAAGAAACAATATATTATTGTGGCTAGCGATATATTAAAAAGCTTCATTCTAAGCAGTAGATGTGGAAAAGGATTACATAAACTCACAATGATAACACTGAAATAAGACTATAATTGTGTCAAATGTTAGGAGAGATACACATCCCTAATTGTGAAAAGGTATCACTGTATAGTCCTTCACAAATCCAGTAGTTTTCAGGACATCTACTAAAAATATTCAAGCACCTAGTTATTTCGATAGCTTACAGAGAATGCTAAAATCCTTGGTTTTTGCCAAACTGTTTGTTTTAAAAAGTGGTATCTTAACATGACCTAGTCCATTTTCTCTTCGAATCAAGGTAACTTATAAGTCAGATTTCATATGATCAAATCTATTGTGAGTTCTCTAATCCACTTCATTATCTGTCTCTTCATGTACAAGTCTTGGCCTGCTATAACCACAAAAGATTTTCAACATCTTTTCACACCAAGTAGAGCATGGTAGAACTAATCTCAGACTTTTTATTTTTTACATAGCTTTCTAATGATTTCAGTTCATTTATTTCTCCATTTGAATTTTAGCTCTTTCTAACTAAAAGAGAAGCCTGTTGGATTTTGTTAACTTTGGGTTAACTTGCAAAATAAGTTGTAAAGTTGTGATTAAATTGGTATGTCTTCATAACATCATTACAAGCCACAAATTTAAAAAAAAATACCATCCCTGGGACATTGTAAGCAGATACATACATACAAATTTTTTAAAAAATTACCATTCCTGGGACATTACAGATACATACATAAAATGCTTGAGGACAAGCATGATCATGTGATGTTTTCCATCACATGCCAGAGTAAACTACCAACATGAGAAGACAAATTGCAGGATGAGAAACATCAGTAATTGGCACAGAGAGATTTAAACTTGCTAATTCACGATACAATTTCTATATACAACCCAGAAGTGTAGCTAGAGTTTTCCTGCTGTGCCCACAGTCAGGACAAATCTCTGCCACCCGCCAGTCTCCAGCTCCCAAGTCCCGCCAGTCTCCGAGCCCACTTATAAAATAAACACACAGACGCTTACATTATTTAAACTGCTTGGCCATTAGCTCAGGCCTATCATTGTCTAGCTCTTACTCTTATATTTAGCCCATTTCTATTAATCTCTACTTTGCCACGTGGCTCGTGGCTTATTGGTACCTTACATCTTCCTTCTCCTGCCGCGGCTCCACGCCGTCTCCCCTCTACCTTCCTGTTCCCTCAATTCTCCTCTCTGTTAGTCCCGCCTATACTTCCTGTCTGGCTACCGGCCAATCAGCGCTTTATTGATACAGAGTGATATCCACAGCACAGAAGATGCAATATTAAATGGAGAAAATGGGCAAAAGACATGAAGCGGCAGCTGACTCTATACTGAGCGCGAGCTCTTTGGGAACAGCTCCTGCAGGGCAGAGGTAAATAGATACATGAAGGGGAGTGCTCTATGGAAACCAGCTCAGGCTAACTCCCCTGGTGGTCATCTGAACACTAGAGAACAGAGAACTAGTACACGTAGACCCCTTAACCCAGTATGATTGAAGCCTAAAATTAGCCATCACACAGGACAAAAGCAAGTAAACACATACAAATCACCTGCATATAAATAAAATGTTTTTAAAAAAATTATTCATAACAATAACATAAAGATATATTAAAACTAAGAGTGTAATGAAGTTTGACATCAAACTCTGTTAAACTATAGGGAAAAGTACATGACTGATGGAAATACTTTTTTTTACAATCTCTATAGGTGGCAGTATTAAACGACGTAAAAATTGTTAACCAAATACCTTTTGACCCATTCCACACCTGGGGCTGTATAATGCCTTTGTTGTTTAATGTACCATATGCATTTGACTGTTAATTAGAAATCAATTAGAAAAAGCCAAAGTAATTAAACCTCAATGCTTGTCCTTAACCATCCACTGTGGAACTGCAAAAATAAAATGGTAGTTTCTCCATAAACTCTTTAGTTTATTATGATGTGTTACTAAAACAAGTTGCTATGTATAATAATCATTTCAACATACACTAATAATAATAATAAATTAAATTGAATAAAAAAATTCAATTTGGAAAAAACCCAAATATATCCAGGATACATACAAGCTTAATTATATACTGCTGGTAGAAATAATGAAAAGAAGAACTAAATAAATTTAGAGGCACACAATCCTCATAGACTGGAAGATATGATTTAGTAAATTTGCAACTCTCCTCAAATTCTTTATGCTAATTTCTGCTTAAGGGTGTGTGCGTAACCATATAATATACATGTATAAGTCATGGTAAAATCTATATAGAAAAGCAAAGGACAGAAAATAGATAAACCTATATTGATAGAGAAGACAATGTGAGGACTCATTCTGTCTGATGAGAAGACTTCCTATGATCTGTGGTACTCCTGGACGTATAATGTTTGCATGGATACATGTATCCATAGGACAGAGAACCGGGAATCAGTCTGTACAAGCAGACACAAACGGTTATTTATAAAGGCACAATACTGATTCAAAAGAAAACGGACAGGTAGACTTTAAATGGTCTTGTTTATGGAGACCCACAGAGGTTTCCTACTGAGATCCGAGCTTGTTTTACCCAGCAGGGCTGCATAAGGGGATGACTGGACCATGGACGTGGTTACCAGGTGTTTGGAAGGGTCTGCACTTAGCTATGTGGTATGCTTTGATCTAGCAAGGGGCGGGGGTCTCTTGCCTCACCCCTTGGCATTGATATTAAAAGCCCTTTTGAAGAGACAGAAGGGAACAGTGGATTTTGATCCAGATCCTCCCCAAGCTGTCCTGTGTTTCTGTCTGTCTCCTCTCTGCTTTCTATCTAAAAGTTTCTTATTCCTCTCTCCTTCTCATAGGAACCCTTTAAAAGGTGGGAACTGGCCTGCCAAAGATGGTGCCCTGAACAGGGTCTTAGGTTCAGGGATACCCACACTTATATAAAAACTTATTTCTTTGAGAATTTCAAGAATTCATAATAAATATTTTTAACAATATCCACCCCGACTTGCCCCTCTATATCCTCTCCTTCTTTTCCTTTTCATGATTTATTGAATCCAATTAGCACTGTCTGTATTGCCCATAGGTATAGGGCTGGCCATCCACCAAAGCATGGGCAACCAATCAGGTTTCACACACTTGGAGAAAACTGACTCTCCCTCTCCATTCAGCAGTCAACCTGCAATTACTCCTAAGCTTAGGGTAGAGTATTTTGAGCCCTTCCCCCATCCATTCTGTACTATTGACTAGCTTGATTGATTGTGCTTGTGCAGGTCTTACACAGGCGTTGATACTTATTTTAAAATAAAAGCCAGTAAGAACCATCGTTTAGAACTGAATGTGTAATATGCTATTGTTTTATGAGGAAGCAGGACACAAAGTAAATCTTTTGTTTTTGTCTGAACATGTACAACAGAACTCCAAATGTATACTAGTAGCAGTGATTGCCTGCACATTTGTGGCTAGGAAGAAGTGTCATAATGGGAGACAACTGTGAAAGGGAATTCCATTCTGTCTAACTTGGCCATGTTAATCTATTCATTAATCAAAAATTAAATATTAATTACCATATTAGACATAGAAGTCACTAAAATCTCCATGTACTATCCCTGTCATTCATAAAAATCAATCAATGAGATGTTAAGGAACAAAATGACCTAATGTTGGTTTGAGAATATGTATTCAGAAATAACTAGTAGTACTTCATTCTTAGGTTTGCTCCTTTTTTGTCGCATAAGTTTAGGGAAACTTTACCACTGGTCATCATTGATCCAGAAAATACTGCATTAATTCAACTGATTTCATCCAGGTGTGAAAATCAATTTCTCTTTTGACTCAGAGCTCTATGGTTTTCTCATATGTGAAGCACTGTGCTCTAGGACTTTCCGTATAGAAACCAACAAAACATGCTTTAGAAAACTTGTAGAAATGAAACTAGACTATGGTTCTATTGCTTCTTGGGCAGTAGATTGGGTGGTGTGATTGCACACTCCCCTAAAACAGAAAACAAAAGAGGAAAACTCAGAGGACAAAACTCAAAGGAATTCCTGAAACTAATCAAGAGAAAATGGGGTGGGGGTGGGACTCTATAAGAATGCAAAAGCAACAATGAAAAAATAAGTTTAAACACAGTCTAATAAGGCTACATAGAGAAATAAAATATATGCCATCCTAGAGGCTAAAGGAAATCAATAAATGCCAATGTGCCCAGTGCTGCAAGAATGGAAACATGTTCTTTTATTTACCTTTCTTTACCTGCTATAGAAGAGTAAAGTAAAGGTGGCACCCTAGGCCGATAAAACATTAAAGATTCTTTGAGGTTCTCCACATTCAAAGCTGCAGTGTTAAAGAGTCATTTTAGTAGATGTCTATACATAACATTTTTCATTGCTTCTCTTGGCATGTTTACAAAGAAGTAAACAGTTTTGCCAATCTTAATAGGAAATAGACATCAACTTTAACAAAAAATAAATAAAATCTAGGAGCTTTGAATTAATAGAAAGGATACACATGGAAAAACACGGCTGTATTAGCAATTCCAAAATGAACCACGGAAAGGGAAAGTCAAATGACTTGACTGCCAATTCAGCCAACTGAGGACAAAGCACATTGTGAATGGAGGATGTCTGGGGGAGGCCACAATCATTATTAACACAACTCCCACATTCAGAACACTCAACACAGTTGAAAGAATGATAACAGCCTCCTCAACCGGAACACCTCCTCCATATTTTGCCTACTCTCACACCCTTCAGCTCTGCTCAGACACATCCTCATTCAGAGACATTGAAACAACACATCTGTGTTTCCCTGTTTCCTTTATAGCAGTCATTAACACTGCATATTTTGTAGTTTTTGGTTATTGTCTGAATGCTCATTTTTGTTATTTCAGCTCTAGGAAGGTAGAAATTGAACAATTGTGTTACAGCCGTATTTCCTTCTACAATTCCAGAGTCAAAAGAATGAACAATGCCAATGTTCATTTTCTATTTAGGCCTTTTCATGGTTCTGTAGATTAGCAAATAGTAAAGGTATAAAGTGAAAGACGCCACAGTCACTAAAGTGTGTGCATGCAAGCATGAAGACTTGAATTCAGATACTAATACCCACCTAAAAGCCAGGCAGCAACATGAGTATGTAACCCCAATGCTGGGGGTGGATTGCAGCAATTTACTGGAGGACTCACCACACATGCTTGAGCAACCACATGGTCAAGTACACTCACTGTCATAAACACACACTCATGAACACATCCACAAAGAAAAAGGATAGTAAAAAGTTTGAACTCCCCAACACTGTTTGGTCTTTGGGGAAGTTTCAAATAAATGCCTTTGAATCCCCAGTTCTGTACCTTCAAGTGTACCATATAGCTTATTCCTTTGACAATGTGAGCTAGAATTAGCTGGAAATGCTTGCCAAAACTATGTGGTGAAGTGTCCACCTAAAAGTATGTGTATTTTTCAATGTATTCATTCGGCATACGATATTATTTCTCTCTCACATGTATAACCAAAAGCACCTCCTCAGCATATACAAGAATATCTGAGAAAATTTATATAATTATCAATAATACAGAAATAATTTCATATTTCTGGGGTAAGCCTAGAAGTTAGTACAGAGATGCAAGTCTGTAAAATTAACCACATAATTTAATTTAGTAAACATTTGTTGAGTAAATGTTGATGAGTCAGATATTAGACCCTGAAGAACCAAAGATAGTCCCTGCTACTAAAAGGATTGAATCTGTATAAAGATAAGGCAATTTTATAAGTATAACAAACAGAATGAGTGGTCTCTGAGCAAAGGGAATCTGTGACCACACTGCCTGTGAGAGTCCAGTGTCTTACCATGTGATGGGGTTTTCTGAGGGCCAAAGGCATTGATACTTGAGAATAAGGAGTGGTATACACTCTCTCATACTAGAACATTGAATGTTCATATCACAGGATACTCAAGGTGGTAGCTGGAGAACCCTGTCAGGACATATCCAGAAATGTAATAATGTGATGTTGAGAGAGTTCAGTCAAAATGTCTTGCAAAACCATCAACAGTGATGAGCAGTGAGTAGCTGCAAGTGCTGGTCTTGCAATAGGGGATTTCAAAGTTTTGTATCGCCACAGTTCCAAGGAAGATAAATTCTCCAGGTAGAAAAATGAGTGTCCTTGTGTACCTAACAAAATTCTTTTATCTTGATACCCGCATAATAAAATTGGCATGTGTGCTTCAGAAAGCAGTACACAACACCAGAGACCTGGGCAACACTGCTATCTGACTGTATGAGCCAAGAACATGGGAGGGGTCTGAGGAGTGAGGAAGCCACCCATTGTATAATTAGAAACACTGGCCTCCTGAGACTTCACTGGTGTAGATAGCTAGCTGACTTTTACAGAGTTTGGTTTCTTCTTCTATTGCCCTTGACCTCAATCATTGAGAAATGAGACGATAATTTAATTCTCAAACACTCATTTGGGAATGTGGATGATAAATGAGCGGAGGCCACTACTCTTCCACACAGCTTGGCCTGTCTCTTCCTTTCTTTCTTCTGTACTTGCTCTGTCTTCTCTTCTTGCAACTCCAAGAAACTAATTTGATATCAAAACAATAAAGTTCACCTGGTCTGTCTTAATCTTTCTCCTTTCATTGACTAATGTTTCACCCTAGAAAACTCTCCTGTGGATATTTGCATGGAAACTTGGTATTTCTGCATAACAGAGAACAGCCCTAGTCAGTCAGCATGACAAAGGGGTCATTCTCCCTTCCTTTACACCTCAGCCACCTAACAGTCATTGGAATGCTTGCTATTGAATTGTACCATCTTCATATCAGTTGACAGTTGTTCAAATTTTTGATCCATTGAGTTCATGAGAGCAGAAAGGAAAGTAAAAATGTGTACTTATTCAATAAAATCAGTCAATCCAATATGCAGATCTAAAATAATTGTTCAGACCACCAAAATTTGCTGCTGCTGCTGCTGTTATGCTGACATTAATGTTAGAATCATATGAGGAAAAATATGTACTAATTTTACATAGAGGTCAGGTCTTTATTGTCATAAATGTGCCTGATAAAAATGACTCAGTATTCTTACTGGATAAATATTTATTTTTCAAATGATCAAAAGAAGATATGTAAGACAGCATCTTCATCCCAGTCTATATAAGGGCTTCTCTCAGTAAAGCAGGGATTAGAAGCCTCCATCTTTGAAATCAGAGTAAGGTTGTATTCTCTAAAACTTTGTTGTACCTGCACAACTGAACTGGGGAACCCTCCACCCACACAAGTGCTCTGGTCCCCCAGCAGTCTCTTCTGCACTCCAATTCCTCTTGTGGATCAGAGACTTAATGGGAAACCTGAGTGAGCAAAGAGTCAAAACAATGCCTTCCATCAAATAAGAATTACCTTTCCACTCATGACCTTGACCACAGAACAATGGTTCTCAACTTTCCTAATACTATAACCCTGAAATACAGTTCCTCGTGTTGTGGTGACCCCCAACCACAACATTATTTCATTTCTACTTCATATCTGCAATCTTGCTACTGTTGTGAAGCATAACGTAAATATTTGGCATGCAGGATATCTGATAGGCATCCCTGTGAAAGGGTCATTCAACTCCCAAGGGAGTCTCAAACCACCACCCCAGAAGGCTGCAGCCACCACAATAAAGCATTCCTTTGAGTACTCAGGAATCCTTTCCATTCACTCCTGAAATAATGCCTTGTTCCCTTAGAAATACAGTACTCATCTCAGAAGAAAAATGAAATACTATGAAAGACTAAAATGTAGAAATTAGTATTTAGTACATTTAATGATAATAAAACTACAGCTATGCAGAAAGCTTAGAGACTAAGCTCTCCTTTTAACTTTGCTTTCTGATGCTAAGAGGTGCTTGGCTTTTAAGTAACTTGACCTTTGGCTGTGAACCTTCTTATAGAAAATCTTCTAGATATATTAATGCATTTTCTCCTTAAGGAAGTTATGATCTTTAATCATTTCTGATGATTCAGCTTCTGTTGGTATCTTAGTTAGAGCAGATATATAAGATACAATTCTTTCTTTTGGTTATATACTTAAAACTAAAAGAGTTTTAGTAAACTAAATGTACTGAGCATTATTATGCAAAATAAAACATTCATTCATTCATTTGCTGAGGACTTATGGGACTTCTATCACATGTGCAGGACTGTACCAGTCCGTGGGGTAAAGTGGCAAGTGACACCAAACCCAGAGAACAATTGAAGGCTAAATCCTCTTTTATGTTCTTCTATGAGACTTCTTCACCTTCCACTACAGTGTCCCCACTGTTAGAGTCTATATGGTGTTTGGCCAAATAATTTCAATGATAATGTAGACCAGGAAATTGGCTGGGAGCTGGCCCAGAGGATAAAGTGCTTGCTGGTCAATCATGAGGATTTGTGTGCCTAGCTTTTATGTAAAAGCTGGGTTCAGAGATATATAATATAATGCCATATAGGGAGACACAGATGACAGCCACTCTACCTAAAAAGCATGACCAAATCAGAGAGAAACTTTAGATTAAAAGAAAGCAGGGGTGGGGGGGTGATATAAAATGACATCTGACATTCTCCATACCACACACACACGGTTAGTCAGAGTTACTATTCCTGTGAAGAGACACCATGACCAAGGCAACTTAAAGCATATAACTGGGGGCTTGCTTATAATTTTAGAGGATGAGTACATGACCGTCATGATAGGGAACACAGCAGCAGGCAGGCAGGCATGGTGCTGATCAGTAGCTGGGAGTTTGTACATTGAGACACAACCAGGAGGCAGAGAGAGAAAGAGCAAGCTAATTAGGAATGGCATGGGCTTTTGGAATCTGAAAGCCCACCTCCAGTGAACCACCTCCTCTAACAAGGCCATGCCTCCTAATCCTTCCCAAACAGTTACACCAACTACAGAACAAGCATTCAAATACATGAGCCAATGAGGGCCGTTCTTTGGGCTTCAAATGCCCCCTTAATGCTACCATGAAGTTTCTAGAGATCTATGGATACATCTCTAAGAATCTCTGTATTATGTACAGTTGAGAAAATTCCTTTGTGCCTATGTAGTGAAAAATACTAGCAATTATCTGAATAATACCAACAATATTGTGGCATAAGAAATGACTTGGGGGGCCAGAAAGATAGCTCAGTCAGAAAAGTGCTTGCTGAACAAATATGGGGACCTGAGTTCATATTTTTGCATTCAAGTAAAAAGTTAGGTGCAGGAACTTGTTTCTCTATAACTCAGGGCTGAGGAGCAGAGTCAAGCAGATTCTGAGAGTTGCTGCCAAAGTAGCCAAAATTTTGAGTCCCTTCAAAAAAAAAAACTGGAAAAAAGAAAGAAAGAGGATACGATGTTGGGAGAGCAATATGTTGGAGGTTCCTGGGGTAATTTGAAGGAGGCAAATAGTGTGACCAAGACACATTTTATATATATATATAATCTTTTCAAGGAATATATTAAATATTTTAAAAATAGAAATAAAAATAAAACTTAAAGGGTAGAGAGTTATAGAGGGAAGCTCCAGACATGATCTTCTTGCCTTTACATATGCACACACATTGACATATATACATATCACACACTCACACATGGAAAGAAAAGAAAAGAAGAAATGACTCAGATTCTTAAACAGATTTTCTGCTGTTTCTAATTTGTCTTTGCCTCTGAGGTTCTCAATAGTTTGTTGGTTTGCTTGTTTGCTTGCTCATATTTCCCATCAAAGGTCGCTTTTCATGTCCTGAAAGAAGAATACTCAGAAACTGAGAGTAGGGGGTGGGGCTGGGGTTGTTCCTGACATCTAGAGCAAAGCTCAGGTGTTAAATCTCTAAAATACAGACGACTGCCCCACACTGAAGGATGCTGTCACCAAAATGTCAATAGCGCCAAGGTTGAGAAGCCCTTATCTACATGAACCAAGTAGTTGATAATAATTTCTATAAGGAGTGGCTGGCCCCATTCACAGTTGATTCTGCAAAAGCTGGAAAGGGGCAGAGATACAAATAGTCTGGCTCTCTTTTTTTCTTGACAGAGAAGGAGGAACTGGATTCTTACCTTACAGACCTTAGTTTTTTATTTACTGTATATTTATTTGTATCCTTCCAGGGGTAAATGGATTTTTACTAAAATAAGGACATAAAAATACTAACTAATGCTGTCCATAAGGGTCTACCTTTATTCTCCTTTTGATCTGAAGTAGATCTCAGATATCATTTTTCGAAGGCAGGTTATCTGCTCTGTGCAAAGAAACTGATCTGGCTAGTCCATCCACCGTGGGGTACTCACCTACAGCAGTTGCCATAGCAAATATCTGAGTCGTATGGATATCTGAGTAACTGAAGCAGTCAAAAATGAAAATAGACTTGATTAAATGTACACTAAGTAACCTTTAAAATTATTTTGTTGTCACTGGTAGTGTTTTGGATTACTATGAACAAATATATACTTGACGTGCATTTGTGCCACCCAAAACAGCTTCTATGGCAAAGAACAGTACCATGTGTCAGCATAAGTTGCTTGCTCAGAGCAACAAATGCTGGACAGCCACTGCAAATGCTCAGAAATGCACGGTGACCATCAGAGAGCACAGCTGGAGGGCTTATGTGTACTGGGTCTCAAATATACTGACTTATTGACCATCACAAATTAGTTTTTCTTACTCTAGACTTCAACATTCATGATATCTAAAAGAAAACTCTCATGGAAACATCTATTCTAAAATGCAAATATATCACCACCCATAAAAATACCGAGAGATGAAGTCTTGTTTTTTTTTTTTTTAAAAAAATACAACAAAAAAATCCTTTTCATTTCACTCTCCTCTAAGCTCCTACAGAAGCTGCCTTGCATCTATACTTATCTACAAATATATTACATACCACAATCTATCGTTTCTTATCCTCTTATACTCAAAGCTCACACCATTTCAATGTTCTGGACCCAAATGAACTATAACATGAGCAAACTAACTTGTATTAAGGATGATGGTTGGTGTAATGTGTTAAAACTTCAAGAACTGCTTATTATTTAAAATAAGTAAAAGGATAACTTTTTAATTAATAAATACCAGCCAGAAAATAGCATTTTTTTTTAAGAAATTACAAGTTATAAGCATTTTCCAAACAGGATCAATAAAACTGGCCTGATCTCACAAAGTTTTACAAATCTCACTTCCAACCAGAAATAGGATTTTAACTAGCAAGCCCTTGAGACAGACAGTCCTAGGCGGTGGCCTCCTGAAGACAGGACAAACAGAAGAAAGATCTGCTGACAAGCTGCCTTGCTTCAAGAACTTTCTCTGGTGTCTGATTACATAATAATAACAACGTGGTCCTCTTGCTTATCTTCTAAGATAGGTCTCTTAGTCCTGTTTAGAGAGAACACTGAAGTGTTCAGAGATTAGATCACTTGTTCCAAAACCCAAGTTACTAAAAAGGAAAGCAGCAAGGAGGCTTTTGAGGGTAGCGTGGTAGAAAGGGACAGCAAGATGCTGAAGCGCAGAGGGGAAGGAAAACCAACAAAGAATTTTGTTTGAAAATGCCACACAAGCAAGCCTAGTACTTTCCATGCTAATTTTTAAGACATGAAAGAGGTAAATCCAAAAAAAACCCAAGACGTTCTGCTGACTTCAAATGCTAATCAGCACCTGCTTTCCTTTGTCTGAACAGCACCAAAGGGGCATTTGATGAATGCCTCAAAGCTCTAAGTGCCTATGGCCTGAGAGGGCTTTTGGTGGCGTCTATTGTCTTTGTGGTACTCACAGGCAGAGTAGGGCATGCCATGCCCACATTTATACAAGGAAACTAATATTCGGAGGCTGAGGTCACATGCAAGTCATTCTGGATCTTGATTCGAATTACAAGTTCATTCAGATTTCTGTGTCTTTCACGTAAAACAAATGATAGTGATCAGATACCCAGCCGTCAGTATTCTGAGCAGAATTTCCTCCGAGCCAGAGGGGGCTGCCCATGGTTGCCCTTTTACCCCCACAGTGCTCACCTCTTAAGGAGTGCAGACCTTCTATGTCCAGTCTACACGGGCATTTTAAGTCTACACGTTTTTTGTGAATATTGATATGTTTTTATCCTGGGAATCTGTCTTTTTTGATGTTTGTGTAGTATTTTAGGGTTTGAAGGGAGGTCTGCAGGGAAGGAAAAAACAATTTACTTAAATCCTCTTACAAAGGCGTTGAATTAATAAAACATCCAACTTTAAAAGAAAGAGGAAAATGCAAGCATTAAGAAATTTCAGCTATGTTATGCAAAAAAAAAACAAAAACAAAAAAAACTGTACTATTTGAAAACAACTTATTCCAGAATTGGCTATTTCCTCAGAAATTTGACTTCATGTAAAAATAGACAAAGTGGCTTGGGTTCCCAAGATCTGGAGAGATGTCTGTCAGTAACTTTCCACAGAGGGCCACACCGACTGGGACCTTCCTCACAGAGCACAAACACCTGTGTTTAATATTGCTGTAGCAAGCAGTTACGGTCACATTTTCATGCATAATGTTTTTGGAAGGGTCAGTGGGCACCAAATATGCACTGGCTGATGGAGGTTGAAGTTAGACACTGGGTGAGGTGAAGAATTTGGGGACCAACCCAAGAGGAAATCTGTGTTCTCTACATACAGTACTGCAGCAAAATTTATCCATAAATTCCATGAAGTCCTAGTCTACTTTAATGCCTCAGAAAACACTTTTCTCATGTAAACAGACAAAATCGTACAGTTTCCATTCCCAGTCGGGATGCAAATTATCTAGCTGGGGCTGTAATTATAATTCTCTAAATTGAATTATTGAATGGAATTGCTAGAATACCTAATTCACGACCATGGTAATAATATAATAAGGGAAGCAATCTGTCCTCACAATAGCACTGTCAGAACTGAGTAACGGTGGGTCTTAAGTCAGTGCCCAGTAGTGTTAGTTCCTTCCTGAACTTCGAAAACAAAATCCTCAGCAATGCAGCTTTGCTGGGATCCAGCATGAAGGTCATAAGTGTACATGAAGCATGCCAGATGGGAGGCTGTGAACTGCATTTTGTAATGTGGAATGAAAACACACACTCACTGGCACTGTTTTCTTAGCTTCAAACACTCATAAACAAACAAGGATAACTCAATGATCCTTTCTGAAACAGGATTATTTGATTCCTATTTAGGGAATAAAAAGTAAGAGAGACTTTCTGTGTAATAAAAAAGTTTCAGAACCTAAATTTGTGTGTATCTGTTTATGTGTGTATGTGCAAATGTGTCTGTGTGTGTGTGTGTGTGTGTATTTATGAGTGTGTGTTTTTGTGTATGTCTGTGTGTGTGAGTGTATGAGTGTATATGTGAGTGTGTCTGTGTGTGAGAGTGACTGTGTGTATATATGTGAGTGGGTATGAGTGTGTGTGTGTGTGTGTGTGTGTGTGTGTGTGTGTGTGTGTGTTAGACATAAATATAGGAGGGAGATTATTTGAGAAGAAAAGAGCCAGCAGGAAGGGGATGGGAACAAGAGAGGGTAACAGTACGGTGAGGTGAGAAAAATACATGATATATGCATATAAAAATGTTATAATGAAAGCCATTATTTTATATAAGTAACATACATTAATAAAAAAGTGCCAGCTGTAATGTTCTTGTAGGATATGAACATAAATGCTTAATTATTAACACAAATGCTTAAAAGTCTCTAAAACATAATAATAAGATAAAAAAATTGTTTGTACTTACAAAATATAAATATCTATACAATATGCAAATATTTTCAGGCTCTGTGTTTAAAAAGCAATCCAAGTATACTGAACAAAACAAATTATGAAGGAAGCAGAGCCTTTTACTAAATATTAAGAATTATTATTTCCTTAAATTTGTGTTTTACCATTTGTACTTTTACAAATTCTTTTTTTTCAACTTTTTTTTGAAGGCAAATCTCTTAGTTAAAAATAGTTTGAAAACAAAGCACTGTATTGAGGTCAGTCATGCTTTGCTGAATCATACGCAGGAGTGAACTGCTTCTCTTAGGGTAGATTGGAGGTGTATAGCTTCAGCAGAAAACATTTATTTCAGTGGGAACATTTAACAGTTGCTGAAATTGAGATAGAAGTACCATGTAAACAAACAGAAAACACAAGAAAAGCACAATTCTAATTTTCTGATCTGCAAATTTTGTGTGGTTTTTGTTTATGTGCAGATGGAATGGCTGCTCCTCCATCTACCTCTGGAACTAAGACAAGCTAGGTTGCCCTGCAGATCTATATGATGCCATGTGATCCCTGGGCCAGTCTCATCAGGCTCCCCACAGAGCAGAGTCTTATAGGCACACAATGTGTCAGTCCTCTCCAGACCCATTGAATGGAGTCTGCTGCAATGCCTCTAAACAAACTCCTCAGGTGAGTCATATGCCCATTTAGTTTTGAGAAACATCATTGTGAAAACTCAAATTTCTTGACTTCCCATTTCTTTCTAGGATCTTCACATCCACATAGCCTGTGTGCGCTGAACCTTATATTAAGAGCAGTATATACACATCATCACTGAGTCTTAACTTTGGCCACAGATGAGAGTTATCTAGACAGAAGTTTTAAAATGATGTGTTGGGCTTGATTTCAGTTATATAGTTCAATAATAAGAAATTGGGTCTCAACAAAGACTTTTTTAAATAAGCTCACTTGATAAATAAAATGTGCAACTCTAGTTGAAACACGAGCAATATCATAGTTCTTACCTGAAAACACTCAGATGAGTATATTATACTACAGAGAGACTTGCCCATGATTCTCAAACATGCATTTAGTCGGGTCTTTCTTGGCCTTTTTTCTTGAGAGCTTCCATGCCATCAAAGAGCTCTCAACTCCTACTATGTGATTATTTCATCATACAGCAGTCTGTGGGGAAACCTGGAGAAGCAGGGCAAAAATGGAGGGACTGGAGGACCTGACAGCCAGGAACAGCTTGGAAGGAAAGATGAAGCTCTGAGACAGTGTTCCTGCCAAGCACAGGTGAGCACCCACTCAGTATTCATTCAGCTAATGGCAACTGGAACTGCCGAGAGAGCTGCCACACCCAGAATTAGGAAGTAGCACACACGGGAGTGTTAACAAAACACTCTGGGCACAGCTCTTTGACTAGGTGGCAAGGTCTCCTACCCTGTTCTGTCACAGTTGGCACATCACCAGCACGACCACCATACTTTTGAGCAAGAGATATTCTGAAATCTGGTTATCCCAAAACAGGAGGACCAACCAGAGGCCCACCCATGTGTGGTATGTTCCCACAGAATCAGGCAGGAAGTGAGTCATGCCTGCTTGCATCACTAAAGTAAGGCATGTGTAATATTTTAAAGGATTTATCATAAATGAATCCCTCCCATCGCCATCTGCTCATTTTTGGTACAGGAACTATTACAAGCCCATTCTTGGACGGTTGGTTAACAGCTTTAAAAAGATGTATATTTTGTGATGTGTGCAAATAAGTAAAGGAAATGGGAATTTTCCTTTACAGACTGTATTTGGAATGTTGTTAAGTCACTATCTTAGTCAGTTGCCCAATTGCTAGTATACTCCTAAGATGTGGATGCTGCCTTTGGAAGTCCCACTGAATCCACAGATGTGTGTAATGGCACGTAGATAACGCCCTGCTGCAGACAATGAAGAGGCTGAGGATAACGGCAGTGTTGATGACCAGCAGCAGCGGTGCCACAGCATCTATTTGCTTGCTTATTATGGTCTGTCTGATTCTGTAAAAAAAAAAATCATCTTTCTGATACCCAACACTCTATTCACATTCATACCACACCCACTTTCAAATAAACACCAGAATTGCCCAGATTTAAAGATTGAGCCTTCTGGGAAAGGCTGTCTTGTATGCACACTTTGCTTCTATCTTTAAGTGGCAAGTGCTGTACCTTTGCATTATGAGTGTATTAACATTAAACCAAAGAAGTTAAATAGAAGGGGGAAAGAGGGGAGGAAGAAGGAGAGAGAGACAGACAGACAGACAGAGACAAAGACAGAGACAGAAAAAAAGAGAGAAAGTGATGAGAAAATCCCTAGTAATGAATGTTCAAGTACATAGTTTTGAACATAGAATGTTCAAATACTAAACTAAGAAAATAAAAATTGAGTACGCATACATGAAGAAACACTTTGAGTGTATTTTGGGGAAACTGCCTGCTTGGATTTTAAATTCTGAAAAATCTGCTACTTTAGTATCAGTGATGAACCCCCTCTGTGTAGACTCGGGGATCTTTGTTTTCACTGAGCCTGGAGGAGTTAATGTCACTTGCAAACCACCTAGAAAGAATAAGACATCCTCAACTGGGAGCCGCAGCATTGGTTGACTGTTCAGAGGCATTGTGCCCCCTGGTGGACGCCCAGGGAGGGTTTGATGCTTATTGCAGAAGCTTCGTGCCCTTCCCACACCCTTCCCTTCTGATAACCTCAGGAGGTGCTCCAGTTGAAAGTTTTTACCTCCTCCACATATATATGCATTTGGAGCAACAATTTCCTTTTATGTAATATAAAAATTCTTGGCTTCCAAATCAGCTCTTCAGAGCTAAAATAAAAATTGTACGCATCATTGTTGGTAAAGACTAAAAGAGGAAAATGAGGTGCTGAAAAAAAGGGTGTGGATATGGCCAGAGAATGTGGATTTGAGAAAATAGCCAAACATCTCTAGAAGGGGGGAAAGAAGGTTTAAATGTGAATAAGAGAAAGCTACAGGAAACTAAGTGTGTGCCAATTTCTCATTGACATTGCACCTACTGAAAACCATCTCTTGTGTTCCCTGTTCCCTTTGGACCAGGAATGACCAGTCAAAAGAGGTGGTTGTGGAAAACTGCTAATCTCAATCATTTCTAATTTAGACAAGATCTCCCAATTCTAGCTAACTGAAACTTCCTCCATCTACTCTCTCAAATAACCTTGATTTTCTGTGCTACAAGTAGAGTGCATCCCTATAAAGGAAGCACTTAGAAATAATGCCGAAGAGGAGCTACCATTTATGAATCCCACTCCCCTTCTGAAGTGCAACGTGTACAGACTTTGAGCCTTTGCAACAACTTACAGTTAGGTGATATTTTGGAAAGAGAACTGCATAACCTGCCATCTACATTTATCATTGAAACCTAGGACATTCTGACTCCAGAAGTTGTTTCTCTGGATAGTCCATTGGTCCTTAGGCAGCTTTCATCATACAAAAGTCTGCTTTCACTCAGCTTCTCCTTCCTCTCATTTTGTATTTTAATCTTCAGAACACTGAGGAGAAAGAAACTCCTTTCACATTTCTATCTGGAAAGCATCTTGATAGTGGATGCACCCTTCCCTCTTTATAGAATACAAAATTACTTTCGAACTCTTCCTACACACATAAACTGAACTCTCCAAACCATGGCAGCACATATCCATCCCACACTGTCAACTATCACCAGTCATCCTCTCATGAAGGCTTGAACTTCCAAACACAGCCCAGAATCAAGTGACCCAGTCTTCCCATAATAATAGAACTACTACTAAACACTCTTAGAACACAAAAAGGACTTTTATTTCATCATTTTCCTAAATTTAATTTCCAATTACACATTTGCTGAGAGGTGGAATACCAAAGGCAGTTTTAGACACAAAACTCCACCAAATACACACAATCTGAGACATGACTGCTTGAGTGAGTTATGGTCCTCTCAGTACTTCCCACTTAAAGAGGAGAAAACTAAGATAATAGAGAGGAAAGGTGAACAACATTGTTCTATAGGAATTTTGTCAAACTTCTTAAACATTCATTCCATGGGTGCAGTGTCCATTTTTTAAAAAGGAAACTCTAAAGTTCCTACAAACACAAGACAATATTGGCATTTTTAAATGAGTATACATTCATATACTTGTGTGAAAATTTGTGCAATTAAACAATATGGAAAATGGTACTTGTTACCACAGTCAATGAAAATATATTTTCATTTCTATGTAAGTTAAACATTTTCATCTCCCATTTTATGTTCTGCAAAAAAGCCATGTGTCTAGTTTATGAAACAAACTATGCTCATATGCAGTAGTAACTGAAAAGGAGCTTAACAGTTCTATCTGCATACCCCTGGGGTGAATATACACCTTGCATAATCATGTGCAATGCTGGATGATGATCTTAGATCTCTTATCACTACAAAGGTTTGCAAGCTTCTATTTGATACACGATGCCCCACATTCAATCAGTTCAGCCAAAGTACTCAAGCAATAATTAAGGTGGGTGATTTACAAAATGACAAACAACCCATTTGACTAAATTGACCATGTTTTGTCAACATGGTGACACAGTCATTGTAAGTGCCCTATAAAGAAATCATTTGTAAGTGGCTATTTGTTTCAATTAATTTTCCCCTAAGGCTCTTAGAAGTTGACTTAATTGCCTCTTGGGCCCCAAGAAAACACAGCTACATAAACAGGAGACCAACATATTAATAATATAAAAACAAATACCATGCTTCATGTGCAGTCCTCCATAGGAGAAATGTCACAAAGCACAAAGAAACTAGGGATCCAGCAGAAATCTACAGGATTATCTAATGCCTAAGATTTTATCTTACTCCAGTGTCAGGTATAATGTTTGTTGAAATTCCCTTTTTTACCTACAGTACATGTGAACTTTTGAATAGCATCGTTTCAGAGTCATTACCCAGTGTGAAGGTCTGCACAGTAGGCGAGCAGTGTAATTCAGCTCACTACATCTATTGTCTGATGAGCTGGACTGGGCAGCTTTACACAGGGAGTGGATCCATTTTATAAAGACAACTTCCTGCTGCAGACAAAAGGTCTCGAGTGCAGACAGCCTCTGAAGCAAGGACTGTGAATCTTCTTTGGCATATTAAACATTCCACATACACACTTGTTCTTACAGATGACCCTTTGGGACTGCTTCTTTTCGTTAAGAAAGTGCAATTTTTTTTTCATCTTCTAGTATGTGATTTTGCTGTATTATGTACCCCTCAGAGTGAATTCAAAATAACCAAGTGCCATTGAAACTTAGAAAGAGAGATACGGTTCAGTAATTTTAGATGTTATAGTCACTGACATGGCAGGTCAGTAACACATCTCCAAGGCTAGCAGGCTTGCCAGTTTCCTGGTTGTTTAGTAAGCCTGAGGTCTGGCTCTATGAATTATAAAGAAAATAGGTTCAATTTCAGGCTTTCTCGGCTTTTCTAAATTTCTAATGTGTCTTTTTTCTAGCTGCTCCTACCCAAACTTCAATAGTAAGAAAAAAACAAGGTGGACTCCCAGGCTCTCTCTCTCTCATGCACACTTTAATATAGTTTGGGGTGTTCTGGCTGCATTTTGAAGATTTCTGGACAGGGAAACTTGTTCTCTTGTTTACTTTATATATTTGCACACAAAGGAACCACAGATGGGAGAGAGTGCAATTGATTATCAAAAATTGTCTCATGCATTTTAAGATTTTTTTTTACAAGTCAAAAATATACATCCTCTTATCTCCCCCTTTATTCCTTAATTATATAAGAAATAGCATCTGTTTCGTCAGTCTCCTCCGTGTAGCACGGAATTGGATAAGGAAGAAAGATACTTTCTTGTTAAGGAACTGTATCCAACTCTAATCCATTTGACAAACGCCTCTACCAGCAGCAGTTTGGACTGAGTCACTCAGCATACCCTCCATTGGTGGGGATTTAAGTGTGTAAAATGACTGGTACATGAGATTAGGAAACCACGCAGCCTGCAGACTTTGGCACTAGCACACATTATGTTTTGTTTGAGCTGTTAGAGTTGTAGTTTGACGATCACGAAACAGGAATTTAAAAAATTAGAACTCTGCAGAAAACAAACACTCTTAGGTGTTGATCCTCAGTGTAACACTCCCCATCTCCCATTCCCACCCACCACCCCCATATATTCTTTGATTGTAATAAAAATAGAGATCTTATCATCAGAATTTCACTTTAACTCTTCAAGGTTGCTCTGTGCCATCCAAGCCACATTTAGTGTTTGAAGCACCAAATCCACAAGTTTCTCCAACCAAATTTAAATAAACAAATGAAGACTGAAGGATGTCAAAGTGAGTGTTCTAAAATTAAGCTGTAACACAAAGTTCCCCCCAAAGCACAGGGTATTAATTGTCTAGTTCAAGTACTGCCAGGCTGTGTGTAGATCTGTCTCAGATAGGCTTCAGACAACACCTACAAGTGCCACTGGCTTAGAGGGCAATGTCCATGGTACAAAACGGGGCATCCCCCATCCATCATCAACGTTAAAAAGTTGCAACCTTTTGTGTGATTGGCTGCAGAAGGATCTGTGCTGAGCCCGGGCTTTGAGGACAGGAGGCTAACCGCCTCAGCATGGAAGCTTTGCAGTAGTTGGAGCAGTTCACCTTCCAGAGTGCTCTCTCAGAGCTGCCCGGATTCTCAGGATCCATTGCCCTTGCCCGGGACAGAGAGCCTTGCTTCCACCCAGTAACAGGGAAAGAAGATTTGACCTACCTGCAAAAGACCCAACTTGGTCCCCAAAGGTCGCCTAGGCAACCCCACTGCCATTGACAAGTCAACCTGTGCACTTAAAGCGTATCAGTTTATGGAATGCTTGTTTGAAGTCCTCATTGGACATGGTGTAGATGATGGGGTTGATGAGGGAGTTAAGATAGCCTAGCCAGTTGAAGAAGTCAAAGATGGCCATGTGAAACCAGCAGGCATCCTTGCAGATAGGCATCACCAGGGAGATGATGAAGAAGGGCAGCCAGCACACAATAAATGCTCCTAAAATGATCCCTAGGGTCTTGGTGGCTTTGCGCTCCCTAGCGGCCATGAGTTTCTTCTTTTCCAGCAGGGCGTCTGAGACTCTCACTTTGACTTGGTTCACGTACACTGGAGACCCGGACTCACTGGGCACGTCCGGAGCCCTGGAGTTAATGGAAGTGACCGAGGACGTGGACCCAGGGGAGTCTGTTATCAGCTGGGCTCTTGTCAAGCGCTTGCCGGTCTTGTTGGGTGTCTGTTTCAAAATCCGAGAGCGGGCTTCCACATAGATGCGGCCATAGAGGGCGATGAGGAGCAGGGTGGGTAAATAGAAAGCGCCCACCGTGGAGTAGACTGTGTAGAGGACGTGGTCGGTGTTCACAAAACAGTTCAGCACCTCCTCCTCAGCTTTGGCTTGACGCCAGAAGAAGGGTGGCAGCGAAATAGAGATGGAGAAGATCCACACCAGGGCTATCATGATGGCCGCCCTCTGGGGAGTCCTTTTAGCGGAATACTCTACTGCATCAGTGATGGCCCAGTAGCGGTCCAGGGCGATGACACAGAGATGCATAATGGAAGCAGTGCAACAGGTGATATCCGACGACAGCCAGAAGTCACAGACCACCTGGCCTAGTGTCCAGCGTCCAGTGACCGTGTACATGGTGCTGATGGGCATCACCAGTATGGACACGAGCAGGTCAGTGACGGCCAGAGAGGCAATCAGGTAATTAGCTGGGGTGTGCAGCTTCCGGGTCCGATACACCGTGGCTATCACAAAGGCGTTGGAGAGCGTGGTGGCCAAGGTGATGAGAGCCAGCAGAGCAACCAGCAGGACTTTCCAGGGCATGGCGATGGAGTCCTGGTAAATGTAGCTGTCTGCGCTGCAGTTGTGAGAGAGGTTGACAAGAGGTACCCCTGTCTGGGAGGCGGCAGGAGGCGGCGGGGCGCACTGAACTCCCTGCTCCTCCATGGCTCTCCTCGCCCGGGCTGCGGAGCGCAGCTCTTGAGCATGGAGCGGACAAGGGAGAGAACAGAGGATGGGAGGATCATGGAGACCACGGGCTTGTCTCCTTTGCCTAGCCAGTTCCGTGGGCTCCTCAGTAACTCCTCCGCCTGGGTTCTTAGCCGAAAGGAGAGGTCACAGGCGCGGCCACCAAGCCGGCGGGCGCGTCCCCTGCACTTCCAGTGCGCCCAGCGCTGCCGCCGCGTCTGCTAGCTCCTCTCCACGCCCCGTCTTCGCCCGGGTGATTAAAGCACTGGCCCACCCAGTCCAGCTCCGCTCAGGCTCCCTGGAGGCAAACAGTGGAGAAGGGCTAAGTATCGCTTGGGGAGGGGGTCTCAGGTCAAGTGGGACCTCTTACCCCAATTGTTCAGGGCTCAGCTTCTCCTAACCCGGGCGCTCCGGAATCTGCAGACTCCGCCCGCAGGAGTTTCCTCGTTGTACAGACCTAAGCTTGCATGCCAGTGCAGAGTCCGGGGCTTGCATCCCCGCCCCGCGCCCCCCACCCAGGGCAGGGCCACTTTCTGTGGCCACCGCCTGACTTGGGGGATTGTGAAGTCTGCGAGCCGCGCCGCGTCTGGCGCCGGAGCTCCGCACTCCCTCCCTTTTCACGCGCTGGCCACACGGGCGAGCTGCCCCGCGGAGACGCGGCCACCAGAAGGGAGACTCTGGGGTCGGAGCTGCAGCTGCTCCAGCCGCGCAGCAGCCGTCACCACCTCCTGGGTTCCAGCCGCGCCGCTGGGAGCCATGCCGCGGGGCGCACAGGGCTGAGGCACCTGGAGCCGTAGACCAGGAGGGGGCAGGTGTCTGGGGGAGCAGGAGGAACCTGGCGTGCGCCAGCCCGGGAGCTAGGTGTGAGTCTCGGAGCCGGTGAGGCTCCTTTTATACTATCTGGGTCCACCCTGGTCCGGTCTTGCAACTCGTGCAGTGCGGCGAGTGCAGACGCCAGCGGCACAGCACCTTCGCTTTAGCTCTCTCCCTCCCTCTTTTCCTCCCGCCCAGTTCCATTCCCGGCCACAGACTCTCCCGCCGGGTCCTACCGCCCTCTCTCGCAGTTTCCGTCACCTTGTCCCTTCTCCCGACCCTGACACTCAGAGTCGCCTTTCAGGCGGGGAATGGGGAATGGGACGTCCTGCTCTTGCCTCTGCGGGCTTTGAGTCTTAGCGCTCCCGCAGTCAATCCACGCCCTTAGTCGCTGCCACAGACTTGGTGCGGGCGTCCGGGTCTAGGCTTCCGCCTACCACCACCTCCCTCTTTCCCGGAGGTTGGTGGTAGGTGGAGCAAGCCCCAATCTCTGAACTCTCCTTTCTGGAATCTAACCCAACACGGAAGGCCACACCCAGGTTGGAAGGAGGCGCCAGAGATGCTGCCTTAGAAGGAAGAAACCAATTTGAGCATTTTATACTTCACACGCTTGGGGCTTTGAGATGTCTTTAACTCTTAGTACATTAACAACACATTTTCTTATCTGCATTTAGAAAATTGTGCTTGTCATCCAGTCTTCCCCCTTTAACTTTGTGAGTCAACGGGAGAGAAGCTGTCTGCCAGATTTAAAACAATGTCGTAAAGAGAAGCCAGTTACTGTATGTGAAATTAAACATTTGGCTCCAGCCTCCCGTTCCAGTGGCTGGCGGCTCAGTGCCCGAGTTTCCAGGAAAGAACTTCTTCCCCTCAGCCCGCCCAGGAAAGAGAAAAGAAAGGGGCCTCTGAGCCATCCTCACTGCACTCATCACACTGTCTCCTTTGCGCTCCACAAAACGATCGCGATTCTGCCATATAGGAGGCAGTAAGCAAGGCAGCTAGGCCCCCAAACCCTCAGCAGATTCCTTGTGCTGGGTTTTTCCTCCAGTCTGAACAGAATCAAATACAGGGTACACGTACAAATCAAAAGTTGAACGTGAAGGGAAATGTATTATCCGCCTTGAGCACTAAGTGGTCCACTGTAAGTCCCAAGAACCTAAGTTTGTGTTTGGTATGTTGGGTGGATCCAATAAAAGCCGCAGTATAATTGAATTCATCAGGTTCTGTGAAAGCGTGTTTTTATAGACTCAAATCATTCTGTCTCAGAGGCGAGTCAGGGATCGTCTGCAGTTTCAAAGGTGGAGTAACTTCAGACCTATATGAGAGACTTTTACCTAAGATGACATGGCCCCAAACCAAATTCCCTGCATTGTTGGTCCTCTAAGTCAGGCAGCCAGGCAAAAATTAGAATGAGTAATTGACGCTGGGTATTCTCTGCACTAGGAATATGGAAACGAACAGGGCAAATTCAGAACCAGTTTTACAGCAGTTATATTCTAGGAGGGGCAAAGACAGTGGGTGATGGTCAACTAAATTACTATACTTTCATTTGTTAGCAAGTGTGGTAAAGAAAATACAAATCATCCAAGCTTCAAGAGGGCACTCCTTTTAGTAAGGGGTTTTAGCGGGATTGCAGTAGATGCTGCGAAGATTAAAAATAGAAAAAGAAAGAAAGAAAAGAAAAAGAAAAAGAAAAAGAAAAAGAAAAACACCTCCCCCCCTCCCCGTTCCTTTCCCTAAGGCCAGAAACGTCAGCATATTAAGCATTTTCCCACCACATTTTTAAGGTGGCCTCCAGTCTTCCAACTCCATCCGTCCACACTAGGCACCTTTATTATTTTCTTAACCCTGGTGCCCAGTTCAAAGCTATTGGAAAGGGAAGGGAAGAGAAGCTGGCAAATTTAAACCACTAGGTGGGGACGTTGACCAGGATGGAGCAAGTGCGTGTTGGAGGGGCAAGAATGTGGGGACACTGGAAAACTATTTTCTTGTTACCATAGTCTAGTAGGGGAGCTAGAATAGCCTGAGAGAACTGCTCAAGAGAAAGGAGACAGGAGAAGAATATGGAGAACTACAGCGGCCTCTTTGTTTCTGTTTCAGAAGCAGGAGACAGAGGAAAACAACTTCTCGGTATTGGCATTAGAGAGACAGACACTTGTGGCATTCCCATGGACTACTCCAGCTGATTTGCAGAGTCCCATGCCCTGAGCAGACACTACCACTTGCAGGCAGATTGGGAGTTTACCTTCTGGTTAGAGCTGCGTGAATATGCCCCTGCAGCACAGAAGGGATTTTGGCAGAGCTCAGTGAAGAGCCACAGTTCATTAAGCTAGTTTCTGAATCACACTCATTCCTTTTAGGACTTAAAACACATAAAAGGCAGCTGTTTGCACAGCAGTGCATATTTTTGAAACAAGAAATTCACCCATCGCCCCTAGGTACCAATTCCTGGCTTTTTTGGTTCCCAAGTCCCAGGTCGTTCAAGGGCACCTTCTTTCAAATTAGCGGCGAATCCAGAGCTTCAAAGAACAGTAAAAATTCATTGGGTAGAAAAAACTCTTAATAGAGATGGCAGGACAGATCAGGTAGTGAGTCATTCATGGTGGGGTACGAATCTCCCTCAAGGGGACCTTTCTATGCCAAGGGGCTGTGTTGCTCCCACAGGGAAATTCCAGGTACAGTCTGAGAGGTTTTGATCTTGATCTTAACCATACCAGATACTGAAGAGAAATTCTCTCTCCTGGCAACCACAAGGAGTATGTCACAGAACTCAGAACTTGATGTCCAACACAGTACCTAGCCCTCAGTGAAATCTTAATTGAAAAATATCTAAGTGGCAGGTCCTAATCACAGAATGTGGGGACTGGACAGGTACTTCTTTCAAGTCTTAAATGTCAAGTCTAAGGACAAGGTGAGACATTTTTACTGCTGTGATATTAAATTTCCACTGGTGAAATGATCAGCGAAGACACCAGCACTGAACAACCTTTTCCTGCATGGTGATAGCCCATAGCCTGGCTCCTCTCAAATATTCTCACTGTCTCGGCAAGTTGATTGGTATCACAGGAAATACAAACTCTTCCAAGGGCCTTGTTTCTATCCTGCGTCTTCTATGAGGAAACTATGGGAATTTTTGCATAAGAAAATACATGCAATTCTTACAAATTCTGGGTGTTCAGGATTCTTTCATACATTCATTGGCCTCCATAGTAGGTTTGTGAGCTGATATTCATGTCATAGTACTTCTATGCTGTCTAATTTCTTAAGAATTTTAAAGTCAGTTCTTTATGAGGCTAGTGTGGATTAGTTCCTAAGAAGGAACAGCTCTGCTGTGTTTCTAGGTATGGTGGACAAGCCATATTTATATAAAGAAAGGAAGAGTGACAAAATTAGAGCATATATATAATATATAATATATTCATATGATACATATTTCATAGTCTAAGTCCTGTCTTTGTAATAATAAACACTGTCTTAGTCAGTTTTCTTTTGCTGTGAAGAGACCCCACGGCCATGGTATTCTTCTAAAAAGAAAGCATTTAATTGGGGGCTTGCTTAAAATTTTCGGAGGTTTAGTGCATTATCATTATGGTAGGGAGCATAGTAGCAGGCAGGCAGGCAAAAACAGGAATGAGAGAGTCCCTAGGCCTGGCTTGGACCCTTGACACCTCAAAGCCCACCCCTCAGTGACAAACTTCCTCCAATAAGTCTACATTTTCTCCAACAAAGGCACATCTCTTAATCCTTTCAAATAGTGCCACTCCCGGGTGACGAAACATTCCAGCATGTGAACCTATGGGAGTCATTCTTATTCCAACCAGCACGAACACTTTAAACAGCTACCTGCAACAAATACAGTAAGACTGGTTCAAAGCTAACTCAGTTCAAACTAGCTAGCTCCCACATAAGACCTGGGTCTTGAGCTACCACTAAGTAACACTAATATAAACTGCTTGGATCATCAGCTCCACCGAGCAGGGAATCTTTCTCCTTGGGAAGGGTAGGCTTTGTCTGTAATGAAAAGTTCTTTCATGAAAAAGCAATGACAACTGAAGCCACTAAACTTACAACAGCTTTTAAGTCAGCAACATCATTGTGAAGCTCTGTTCAGGATGAATTTTGTCTAAAACAAAAACAAATCAGAGCATTTAATGATGAAATTGTCCATCAAGCCTGAAGAAAACAAGAAAAGAAATGCCTTTTTCTATATTCAAAATAAGTGATTGTTCTTTACTTTCAACCCAGAAGAAAAAAAAAAAAGCATCATTGTGTAGTTTAGGTTTGTAGAGAAAATAAGCCAAGCTGTGCTCTACTGCCTCTATACCTGTAATTCATGAATAATAATCATTATCCTTTACTGAGCACTGTGCACTGAGCCATATGCTGTGTGTCCCCCACACATTTCTCATTTAATTGTTATAACACTGAAAATTGTCATTATCATTCTCAGTTTCTGGATAAGGAAATTGAGACTTAGAGAATTTAAGGAACTCTGCTAATATCAGACAGCTGGCAAGTGCGAAATAGTCCAAACTCAAGTCTCTAAAACTTCCTGCTCTATCCCTTTCCCAGTGTTTTGTATAAACCAATCCTGCAGCTCAGCCCTGGTGCCATTTTAACCAGTCTGCCTCTACTGTCCTTTTTTTTTTTCTTCCAGCGACATGACAGAAACACTTTGTAGCTATTTGAGGTTCCAGAGTAATCTTACAGATACTTTCACAGTTCTGAAGGGGAGAAGAGTAATGGTACTGATTATGGTTTTAAAATTCAGGTATAAAACTAGTTTACTATGATTATAAGTGAGTGGCTAATAATTGTATTATAAGCAGTATTGACTGGTGAATAGAACTTATTCATATGTTGAACAACTCATGAGAAAACCATACTAAAGACTTACCTGTATTTTTGCATAATTATTGACCAGGGAAGGTTCGTTCTGTTTTTTTTCTATCTTTATACTTCACACAGCCCTTGAAGTAAACACAAACATACACACTGAATTTTTCAAAGTCATCAATTAGAATTTGTTTGAATAGTGAGGAGCAGGTTGCTGAACACTGTGACATTCATTCTCTTCTCTGAAATCTACCATACTATTTTGACTATCATAATAATAACAGAAAAATTGAATTGCTTTACTTCTGATTTGTGTATTGAAGTTAACTACCTTTCTTTTCTTCCTAGGGCCAAGTAATTCAGAGAAAAAAGACTCTTCCTAGGAGTAAAATTATTCAAATAAAGTTATTAAAAAGGTTTAATCAAGCCAGGCATAGTGGTGCATGCCTTTAATCCCAATACTTTGGAGTGGGAGGCAGGTAGTTCTCTATGAATTCAAGGTCAGTCAGATCTACATAGTGAGTTCCAGGACAGTCTGAACTTCATAGCAAAACCCTGTCTCAAAGAGAAAAGAAGGTTTAATCAACCATAAATCAGCAGTTTAGGATGTTCATTTACTAAAATAATACAAAACCCAGAAATGTATACAAAACTCTTATATTTTGTGTAATATAGATGACATTGTGGTTTCCAGTGTTCCTGAAGATTAGAAGCATCACACTAGGAATTATGAGAAACTGTCAGACAAGCATATTGGATGTAGCAGGAAGTCAAATATGTCATCACTACTGTGAAGCAGAGAAGAGATTGAAGGCAAACTTTCAAGATTAAAAGCCTAAAAAGAATGACAATAATAACATTACTTATATTAAAATATTTAATAGTATAACTAAAGACTCTGACCCAAATGTTGGTAAACCAGTTTAATCCCATGTAAAAATAAAAGAGGGAGTCAGCTTCAAGAGGAGAGTGAGTGCCTCAAAACCAAGAGGAGCTGCATTAGTTCACTTTGTAACTGAGCCTCAGGGAAAGCTAAGAAACTACAAGGCTGTCCGATTCCTCTTTAGTGCCATGTGTATGTAGCTAGCTGCTGCTGCTTCTTCTTCTTCTTCTTCTTCTTCTTCTTCCTCCTCCTCCTCCTCCTCCTCCTCCTCCTCCTCCTCCTTCCTCTTAAAAGCTGCTATCATTTATTTTACCTTTTTCACAAACACTGTATCAGGCTAACATTTCATTATTTAGTAGTATGTTAATCATACAAATTTTTATTGTATTTAATGACATACTTCGATCATATTTATCTTCCCCAACACTACCCTTCTTGCCATGTCCTTTTTCACCTTACTCTTCATAAATATATCATTTTGTTTCTTTTTAATTTGGTTTAGTTGTTGTTTGTTTGGACACAGTTTTTGTTGTTTGAGACAAGCCCTGACTCTGTAACTCAGGCAGTCCTATAGCTCACTATGTGGCCTAGGCGAGATCATTCCTGCAATGGTTGTCCTGCTTTTGCCTCTGGAGTGCTGAGATAATATCGATGAGTCACTATACCTGGATCCAGCTAACACTGCTAATCCTGTATATGGAAGTGTGCCAGTGTTTGTTTGTACTTTAAATTGACATGACTCTCCATAGTCTTTTCATATTGTTGTCAATACCTTTAGAATGCCTATCTTACCTTTCAATCATCAGCAGTTCAAATACACACACCAAATTCAAAAGAGTTCCAAGTTCATAAATTATGAGAAATGGATTTATGCCTCTGAATAAAAGATAGGTGCTACAAGCCGCAAAAATATACAAAGAAGGATTTCAGCTGATTCTGATAAAGCTAATACCTGGAAGAAGTCAAGGGCCTTCCAGAGGTCAAGCTAAGGCTCAAGGGGCCTTGGTGATATTTGGCTTTTGAATATCAGCCATTTCCTGCTATGAGTTTCTTGTGTACTACTGTAGCTTTTCCACCATTTATTAGGCACCATTTCCACTATACTAAAGGAATATTTAGATAACCTGCACTACAGCTATGCACAGCTAGAACCCCAGTTCAAGCCTCCCTGTAATTATCTTCATTGGCAGTATCTGGCCAGGTCGATCCCCAGATGGAGGAAAGTATCTTATCAGAGATACCTCTATACTCTCTAAGAATAAACTTAAGCGTCCAGACTACCCGTTTGAGAAGGCCTGGCGGATGTGCCAATTAAGCTTAACTTCCTCCTTTCCCAAATTTACCTCGAGTTCCAGATCTCCCTTTAACTATCACCAGAGGCATCTAGTTGTACACAGGTTGCCTAGCTACCTGTGAGCACACTTTTCCCCACCCTGCAGATAGCTTGGACAGATAGGAGCCACAGGAAAAAAGAAGGCAGTTTTATTTTCTCCCATTGACCTAACAACTTATAGATTCTTAACATTTTCTACCAATCATGTTTAAGACTATAGTGGAGCACATAAAATCCCCCTTCTTAGATATTACCCGAATCTAGCCTTTAGTTAATTCATTTCCCCATTAGTCACTTCCCTTTTGGGTAGCAAATGATAATTAACAATTACTGCCCCTCTATGTGATTCTTATCACCCCTCCCTTTGACCCTGGAAGCCTGGCTTTGTACTGCCAAGGGATTACTGCTGGTAAGTGTATATATACCGGGACTCCCAGGGCATGGAAGAATTAAGAAGAAGATTTGGTAGAATAAATGACTGGACTAAGAGCTCTGTGTGCTGAGATTCTATTTCCCGAAAACAGTCCTCGCCGTTCGTAGTTCTCTCTCCTGAGCCCCTGGGATGTATAGTATTAAGGCTGGTCCCTCTAATATTATACAAGAGATAGGAAATCACAAGGGTTGGGCATGCCCCTCACCCTTAAGTAATAACTGAAAAAGACACATTGTTTTCAAGTTTGAAGAGTTGTACAAGCAAGAAGAACTGGACAAACAAAAATTCCAAGGAGAGAGAATTTCCTAGGTGAGATATTACCTGCTGTCTGTGTGATTTCCTTGAGGTATTTTCTGATTCCATTCCTGGATGTGGTCAGGATGCCAGTCAGAAATTCTCCCAAGGAAAGGGAAACAGGTAGAGATTTCCACTATGGCTGGAGCTAGTTAACATGTGATCATTTGCTACATGTCGTAGCAAAAACAGAACAAGGGAAAGGTAAGAAAGCTCTAACACACAATTAAATGTGGTGATAGTTTATCTGTCCCCCAATAAAGTTTATCTGAGGATCAGAGGAAAAAGCCAGCCACTATAATAAACATAGAGGTCAGGCAATGGTAGTACATGCCTTTAATCCTATCAGTTAGGAGGCAGGGATCTGTCTGGATCTCTGTGAGTTCAAGGCCATACTAGCAACAGAGCCAGGTGTGGTGGCACATGCCTTAAATTCCAACACTAGTCAACCATAAAGGTCTGGAGGTCTGTACAGATAGATAGGAAGTGACAGAGCTGGGCAGGAAGAGGAAGTGAAGTAGCTGGGCAGAGAGAAGAAATTAGTTAGCAGAACAGAAAGGAACATAGGCTTGGGTATACAGGAAGTAGGTCTCTTTGGAGACTGAAGGTCAGAAAGGTGAGGTTGGCTTTGGCTTGTCCTATTCCTCTGATGTTTCAGAATTTACCCCAATATCTGGCTCTGTTTTTTTTTTTTTAAGACCTTTTAAGATTCGTGTTACAATCAAATCCATTGGTCTTTGGAGCTCTGAAGAATAATGTCATCTGAAGAGAAGGGGATTACCATAAACCTATCTGCTGTTTCCCCTTTCAGCCGCCAATATAAGTTTGCAGTGGGTGAAGTATACAAGAGCAGAAGGCAGAGCTGAATCTGGGCAGTTTGAGTGCTGAAGAGGCAAAGACCCCGGAGGCCTCATCTAAGCAAGGCCCCAAGAACAAGGTGGTTCAGAAACAGAGAGAATCTAATTGCAGGTCACTCTGGACTCCACTCAGTATGGAGGCAGCTGCTACCTTCATACCTTCATTCTTTCTGCCTGACCCTGGGAAGGGCAAACACTATACTCTCATTTGATGTCTCTACAGGCCTATTAAGTACAGTATCTAAGTCAATTCTGTGTACATATATCATCACTGGGTACATTTAAAAGTACAGTATCTGTTTACCCTAAGAAGCATGATGTTTGCAATCTGCTAAGAAGAATGGAACTAATAATAAAATCCCAGACAGTAGAAGGGGTTCTATACAAAACTGAGATACTAGAGTTAGCAGGGAAAAAAATTTTCATTAATGTGATAAGGAAAACAAAGGGATAATAGATCAGTTTTAGAGGTAACGCACTTAAACCATGAGTAATATGGGCTTTCCAGAAATAAGACAAGAGCATTAAATACTCATTGGATGGATGTATTGGGTGTATTAGTACACAGACTCAGCAGAAGCCAGGAGTAACAACCTCATAAAGTTAAAAGAAAGTCTCTAAACATAAGCATGGAGAGAAGGAAGGTAGAATGAAAAAAAGAGGAGACAAGGCTGAGTCACGAAATTTAAAGTACATATGCAGTTGGGTGTAGTGGCTCACACCTTTAGTCCCACTACTCAGGATGCAGAGGCAGGTGGATCTCTGGAGTATGAGGCCAACCTGGTCTACATATGATCTCCCACTTCTGCCGGAACTACATAGTGAGAACCTGTCTCAGAAACAGTTAATGCACATATGCAGAAGGAGAGAAATCAATGGGTGGGGAGGGGTGGTGATTAAAGAGATAATTCCAAGAATTTCTAGAAATACCAAAAGTACCAAACAAACACTTCATAGAAAGTTTGAAGAACTTCATCCAAAAAAATCATAACAAAAGCTATAGCTAAGCCTAGAAGACAGCTAAGCACAGAATGATCAGATCAAAACCGGTAAGATACTGTAACAAAAAATCCATAAGACTGCCAGAAAAAGTGATAACATTATTTCAAAGGATCACCAGTAAGGCAGAAGCTGCTTATTAATAGAAACTATGAAAATCAAGAGAAAATGTGGCAACACCTTTTAACAGCCGAAGTCTGAAAAATAATGTGCTCACTGAGACTTTTACAAAATACAACTTTGTGAACAAAGTAAAATATACATGTTTTCAGACAAATGTTAAGGTCAAAGTTTCTGAACTACAGACAGAACTCCTGTAAAAAAACAAAGGCAAAATGAAAATGACTCCAAATAAAATCACAGGTTGAAAGAATATATAAGTGCATGGGAGAATATCACCATGTGCAGAAGTATAAGAATAACTATGGTAACACACATGGCTTCTATCCCAAATGAAGGTGTCCACTGCATGAATAAACTATGGTAAATTATTTGCTTTGTTCAAGATGTAACAAAGTTGTTTACGTTCAATAGGAATGCATGAGAATCTTAGTACTGTAGCTTCCAAACCAGATAAAATAAAATTTAATGGAACTCTAACAGGTGACATCCTCAGAGTTCTGAATACTTCTTTTTTTTTTGGCTGGAAAAATAGTAAAATAAGCACACAAAAACTTAGTGAAGGTATAAAAAATGTTTGAACAGCATACTTCAGTTTTAAACATAGAAAACACTCTGTTTCAGCAATTTCAAAGTAATACTCCTTCAAGATCTCAAATAGTATTTACAAGAAGGATCCATGTCAGGCACAAAGCAAGTCTCAAGCAACTGAAACTGACAGTTCATCAAAGAAGATGATTAAGAAAATCACTATAATCCATTGAAATAACTTCACTGTGAACCATCAGGTAAATGCAAAACAAATCACAGCGAGATGCCAATATACAGCCATTAGATAGCCTAAACCATACACTAGCAATGCTCAGTGTGAGCACAGATGAACAGGAATTGGAAGCATTGGGTTTTTGTTTTGTTCTGGTTTATTTTGTTGTGTTTGTTTTGTTCTTGTGTACGAATGTATGTGTGTGTGTGTGTATGCTGTGCATGAATCTGTATGAATACCCACATGAGTGCAAATGCATGTTCCTTTGTGTCTGTATTTGTAGAGGACCAAGGTTGACTACCAGTAGCATGCCCAATCCTTCTTCTTGCTTATTGAGGCAAGGTCCCTTGCTGAAACTGTAGTTTATCATTTTGACTACTTTCAAGTCTTCTGTTGTTTTCTGTTAATGTGATGAACACTGCAGCCAAAAGCAACTAGAAAAGGGAAGAGTTTATTTGGATTACATAATCTAGGGAAGCCAAGGCAGGAACTCAAGCAGGAACCTGGAGGCAGGAACTAACGCAGAGGCCATGAAGGGGTACTGTCTGTTGGCTTGCTCCCCATGGCTCTCATTCACCTCTCAAGTCATCTGCCCAGGGGTAGCACCACTCACAGTGGGCTGGGTTCCCCACATGATTCATTAACCAAGAAAATGTCCTACAGATTTGCCTACTGGGAATCTGAGGGATGCATTCTCTCAGTTGAGGTTCCTCTTTCCAGACAACTCTAGCTTGTGTCAAGATGGCAAAACACTGACTAGGACATCTACCTAAACAACTCCATCAAGGATTCTCGGTCTGCATCTCTTGCTCACAAATGCGATTAGGTTTAGGCTATACACCTGGATTCTAGTGGTCAAAACTCAGGCCCTCATACTTACATGGCAAATGTTTTTTCCCACTGATGCAGCTCCCCAACCTACTACTGGAACTCTTGTTAGTTGTGATATAAAATAACACGGCCACTTTGAAAAACAGTTAAGTAGGCTTATCACAAATTCAATGCCTATCCATATCTAGAAATTTTCCATTCCAAATTATTTAAGCAAAATGAAATTTATATTCATAGAGAAAATTATGTGTGAATGGTTAAGTAGGTGTATTCATAATTGCCAAACTTTACAAAAAAAAACCCCACAGTACAGCCATATAATAGGATACGACTTACCAATAAGAAAGAATAAACTAAGGCTTCCTATAACTTGGTGAAGCTTAGTTGCATTTTACTTAGTGAAAGAATGCAGACTAAAACTTGTGTGATCCATCTGTGTGACCCTGGGTGGCACCATTCCCTGGACAGGGAATTTTGAGCTATATAAGAAGGAGAAAGTAAAGTGAGCACCAGAATCCATGGATTCATTCATTGCTTTCTTTTGATAGCAGGCATAATGTGACCCACTGCTACAAGTACCTACTGCCTACATTTCATTGTCATGATGGACTGCACCTTGAACCCTGTGCTAAAACAAGCCGTTCTTTTATAACTTGCTTTTGTCAGAGTATTTTATCACAGCAAAAGAAGAGAAATAAAGACAGCGTATAAAGTTGTAATCCATGGATTTGCTAGTACCCAAATCTAATGCAACCCTCCTCTGTACAAAGCAAACCAAGGTTCTATCATCTTGTCCATGACCTTGTCAAGCCCTCTCCCTTTCCTCTCATGCACTTCATAAGGCTGGTAGTGACTACAAGAATATTTAATTACTTTGCCTTGATCAGCTGATTGCTCTGGATCCTAAGTGCCAATATATCTTTTTTTTTTTCTCTACATATTAAATGAAAAGTTCTAAGATACTGCTCACTTCTCTTGTTTGAAAGTTGTACTTTCCTGCCAAATGTGTGCTCTATTTTCAGTATCAGACTATATTTTCATCTCTGCTACAGCTTGACAATAGCAAACTACTTAAGGGTTTTACTTTCTAAGGTTAAAACTTTAGGTGGGGCCTGTGAGTTTCTTGGATGCTTGAGGGTTTGCTTTCAAAGGGGGCTGTAAGACCCCAGTTCTTTTTTCTTCCTCTTTCTTCTGCTTGGTTATGAGGTAAGGCAGTTTACTATGCCCTCCACGGTCATCTGACATCATTATCTCAAGTCCAAAGATGGGTTAACCAGATCTTAGAATTTCCAATGCAAAAGTATGAGCCAAAACAAACCTTTCATCCTCATAAATTAATTGTTTTACATTTGGTTGATTTTTTTACTTAATATTTTTTTCCGGGTGATGTTTTGGTTGTTATTGGTGCATTTGCATTTAAGTGTGAATGTTAATAGTTAGTCATTTAGTTGACTAAAAATTTACAAAATAAAAATTCCTGAGTACTTTGAGCCATAAAAATTGGGTTGTCATTTTGGTTTTTTGCTTTTTGTGTTTCATTTTTTACTTCTTATCAATGTTTTACTACTAAAAAATTGTTGAATCAGCTTTTTTGGTACACAATTGCTCTTCAATAATTATATAGAACACACGTATACACATCTACAGTTAGTACCACATGAGAACCCAGTCAGGTTATAAAATCTATTATCAGTCATTAAATCAATGTAGAAAAATACGATGTCAACCTAAAAGTTGTATCTAGAGTTGCATAGAATATCACCATGCTATTAACATTTCAGGGTCATTGGAAACAAAAAGGAAATTATAAAAATTGTCTTGATTGAACGTGCAAAAATAAGGTTTGGCACATCAGTGCAAAAGATTTCAGAATTTACATGATTTGACAAAAGGAAAATTATCCACTTAAAAAGCAATCATACATGTATACTGAAATTCATTATAGCCATTCAGTGGACTGTTTCATATTCTTAAAATTATAGGGTAAGCCCTTAGAATGACAGACTTAAGTTTACACTCTCAACTTTATATACCAGAACTGTAGCTTCCTCATCTGACAACAGACAATAAGGAATGAAAATCAGCAGCTTAAAAATGATGAGTTATTAAGCTCTTGCTAGGTCCAACTGTTGGATTTTCAAGATTTCAAAGGAATGCATTTTTGTTTGGGGCAATGAGCTACTATTTTTTAATCTAAGTTCAATATTGAATGGGGTTCTAGGAGTTCTGATCCGACATATTGCCTGAAGGATGAGGGATCACTGTCTCCCTTTCAATTCCTTCCTTAAACAGATGTAACTTTTTCATTGTTTACCATCTGGGAAGGTCTTAGTTTGTTTTTCTACCTGTTCTAACAATTCTGGATGTTAGATACATCCCAATTCCTTACTAAAAATATGATTCATTCCAGGCTCAGGAAACAGCCCTAGTAAATCAATTGTATATAAGCAGCTTCTCCGAGACCCACTATTATATTGTGGAGACATCCTAGGAAGCCCTACATAAGAGATATGAGTGGCCATCAGAAGAAAATGGATTCCGTTAAGAGGGCTTGAGCAAGAGTTATCAACTTATGTGGATTAGATTTGTACCATGTTTAACTCAATATAAGAACCATCGATGGTAAAAATTTTTACTAAGTCATTTTAACTTTTAATTAAAATCTTACTGTATTTCATGTATAGTAACACACTTTACATGTTAAATAACACTATAATAGAAGGATTTTATATGTTTTGAGCAGAAGAAAAAGGAAAACCTTTCAAGTTACAGAATCTTTTGCCCCCAAACAAAAATCCTTTTCTTAAAAAAATTGCTTCTGCTAAGCGGGTCAGTGTGACAAACGTCTTATTGACTAGACATTTGTAATTCCTGCTGTACATTGTAATGGTTAATGAGATTAAAGAGAAAGATATAATTTTACATCACTGCCTCAAAGGAATAGCACATGTTATATTCTTTTGGAATTCAAAATGGTTCTTGTTACTTCAATACATAGAAAGCTGAATTCACATCATGTTACATTGAAGGAGCACCAATTAAACCGCCAATTCTTTTTGAATTTTTATGTTCTTAACCTTAAAATAATTTTTCACAAATTGAAAAATAAATTATGTATTTTTATAAACAAAATAGGCAAAAATATTGTTATATTATTTAAAAGTCTTACTTTAAGAATGTAAGTCTTCTGAATAGCTAATCAGAATATTCCATTTCTGTCCTATACATCACCATCATCTGTCACCAATAGCACGTGCAATACAACATTTTTACAAGAAATCACCAATGTTTTCTTAGGCACTTTTTCCCCCAAGGGAATATTCTGACAACGTTTTCCTCAACACATGTAAACATGTAACAATTGACAATCACATCCAAACTTTCTTCAGTAATTGTAACCCTATTTGAAAGATGGTCAAATGCAGAAAAGAATGTTCATCTTAGACTTGATAAACTATAATAAGTTAATTTATATAAAATAAATTTCAGATTTGTAGTCTATTAATCAGCTTTGCCTGAATATCCATAACAGTTAATGTTCTCATAGGTCATTATGTATTAACTACATGTATCTCAAAAATTTAAGGTTAAAGATGAAAACTTCATTATTTAATCCCATAAGAGCTAGAATGAAGAAAACAAATTGAGACAATTTAATTGTGATTCCAAACACAGTTTGTTAATCTAATTATGGTAATCTAGGTTGATATGAGTAAACTGGGGAAGTCTAAATTAAAATGATTAATAAGTTACCACTTGAAAAATAAAACTGTGATAAAAATAACTACAATAATATATAGAAGAATTTTTAATAGCAAAATAGAAGGAATTGTAAAGATTTCTGGTACATGGAAGGTTGAAATGAAAATCAGAGATAAAATAGGAAGAGACTACATTGGCTTAGCTATGTAGAGGAAGACACCAGACACTATTCAATAAATTATATTAATGAAAACCTATTCCTTAAGTTGAAGAAAGTGTGCTTGCTGGTTTAAAATACTGTTTCATGCCAGTTAATAAGAAAAGACATGCATAAAAAGTATCCTATATTATTTCACTTTCAATATACTTTTCACATATCTTTTAAGAAGTATAGAAAAGGGTAAGATAAATAACTTTAACACAGGAAACAGTCTGGTCAATGTTTCTTTCCTCAGAACTCCACCATCAAAATAAATGGAGAAGTGTTTGCAGATTTCAGGATAATGGAAGTCACAAGGCCAGATTTCAATGCCTGAACACTGATACTCATGCATAGGAAAAACAGAAAGTCTAGAAATGCAAGAAGCTGCATATCAATCAATTAGTCTATAGATGAATAAAAACAGCTATATTCGACTGAAAAGTTCTGAAGAAATAACATATCAAGCTTTGAACCCTTGAAGTTCTTTTGGTAGTATATCTCCAATCAGCAATCCTAAAAGATAGAAATGCATGGAACAATGTATTTCAATCCTTGAAAGTAAATAGTCAGCAAAGTTTCTTTGGCAGTTGATACAAAAACTCTTAAATGGTCAAAATGAAGAGACTAAGTGCCTGTGGAGAGCTAAGTCAAAATTAGGACATGTATATCACATCACCCCGAAGCTCAGGATCCATTTTGAAAGATAGGTTGGAAATAGTGTAAGAGCCAGAGGTTGAGGAAGACAGCACTACAACTCTCTCTGTACATAACAGGATCTCTGATATCATAAACTCATATCAGCTGGGGTTGCCTGCACAAGACCTGTATAAGAGCAAATCATTCAATTTTCCAGGGCAGAGTAAGAAAACTCCATGTGTTTCCTCCAATAACTGAGAAGCTATTGATAGCTGATGGCATTTGGAAGATATTCAGTTTTCTTCAAGGGTGAGGCCCTATTTTCCAGGGGATGGCCCCACAACCATGATTATGGACAACACAAATTGGAATCAGTGGGCTATAAATAAAAGAAAATGGGCACCAAGTTGGGAAGCACGTCAAACTGGGAGGAGTTAGGGGGACAAGTCGGATATGATTATGACCAAATTACTTGCATCTATGAAATTTCACAAAAATTAATAAAATTTATTTTAACACAAAGGAATGAAAATAATTTACATACTATCATATAAACATATGTTGAAAATGTATTCAATATCCTTAGCTATTAAGGAAATGCAAATTGCAAGTGTTTTGAGATTCCATCTCACCCTTCTCAGAATGACTCACCATAAAAACCAATGACAGCAAACAATAATGAGAGTTTGGGAAAAGAAAAACTCTCATGTATTATTGGTGGGATTGCAAACACTTGTGTAGTCACTATGGAAACTAGTATGGAGTTTCCTCAAAAGATTAGCAATAAGGCTACGTAGATATTAGAACATTCATTTTTATTGGTACTGTATTCATAATAGCAAGATATGAATGAGCCCAGAAAGTCATTAACAAATAAGCAGATAAACACACACACAAAACCAAATTTGATTCAGCTGTAAAGAAAAAATGAAATCGTGACTTAATAGGAAGATGGGCACAATTTGAGATCTTTATATTAAACCAGACTCAGAGAAACCAGCACTAGGTTTTCTTATATACCAATGACTAGAGGAAGAGGACTATAAGAAGTAAGGAAGAGATCTAAAAAGGAAAGGGAATGAGTGAGGGTAATGGAGTAAATATCTCTTAAATGCAGAAGTGAGGACTGGTTGGAGCAGAAGAGACCACAATCCAAAAGGGATGAAGGAAATGGGGAGGCAATGGGAGGGGAAATAAGACCAAAGTACAAAGATGTCTAAAGAGGCCACCATGAACCCTATTTCTTTGTTTGATACACAAATAACATGGTTGAATATAAAGATGAAAAAGAGAAATCTTACCTACCAACTGTGCAGAAGCATTTAATTAGCAAACTCACTAGTTGTTTCAAGAAGATTCCTTTATATCTTACAGTGTTAGCAGATGCATCATGTCACACATCAGTATTGTGTTGAGTAATGCATTTTTGAGTTACTAGTGACGCATCTCCTACGTTTTAATACATGTAGCATAGAAGATGTTTCTAGAAATACTGGAGTAATGCAAAACCTACAGATTTCCCTAAAATTTCGTTTTCATTTTGAGCATAAACTTAAGAGAAATGCTGTACATGTCATAGCAGAAACTAATATCCTTTAAAGCAGCAGCTTGTTCTGAATGTCTAATTTGCTGTTACAAAATACTTTATCTCTCATTGCTCAACAAAAATATTTCACACTTTCAATTCCAAATCTGAAAAATATTCTTTACATAAAGCTTTTTCCTCTAGGTCATACCATTGTTGGTTAGCTTTACTATTTTAATGAATAGCAAAATTATATTCTTCAATAGTTGAATATTAACATTACTATCAGAACTCCAATTCTCTATAGCTTTGAATAAATGGGGTCATGTTAGTCTGCATTCACAGAGTAGCTTCAGGGCCAAGCATTGTGCTGCACTCACACAAAGCTACTAAATAAATATTTGTATTGAGGATCAAAAGTAACTGTTCCAAAGTGGCTCCTGGAACACAAAATACGTGACTGTTACTTTGAAGATCTTCATGAAGGTGCTTTAGAACTTAATATAAAACACTTCCCACTGTAATTACAAGTTTACTCTGACATTTAAAGATCCATGCTTCTCCATTTATAAAAGCATTTTTAATGCTTCCATTTGCCTTTAAAATCCCATCATAGTTCATTGAAATACATTTGGTCTTATTTTAAGACCTCATTAAGTCAATTTTCTAGTTTTAATCAAAATATTTAAATTAAAGTGCTAGGTAAAATTATATGTTTATTACATTGGAGGGAGTTGATACCAGGAAAGAAATAGCAATTAAGACATTGGGGATATACTTGTTTACAGGTGAATAGAACTCAGTCTCTAGCATTTGTTGCTACTATCTACCGTCATTAAAAGAAAGCCTGAGAATGGACTTTTTTAAAACTACCTTTTCCCATCTTTTTTTTTTTTTTTTGTAGGAAATATAGCAATATGCATGGAGTGGTTCCTGGGTGGAGCTTCTGAGGAGCCCTGTTTTGTAATTAGGTATCTGAAGCTCTCCTAACTTTGTGAACAGTTAAGACCCTGAATTAAGATTCAGACTAGGATGCTGAAGCATAATGGCATAGGAGTCAGATTCTAGCTGAGCCTGAGAAACAGCCCTCGCAAGCCTGAACCTAACTGTTAAATACAGATTTCATCAGTTCTGTTAGGGTCACTGTTAATCCAGATTCCAAATGTGCAGTCAAAACCAATTTCCAAAGTATTTAAGACATAGTCTTCACCCCTGGTTCATCAAAGTATGATTCCACTTTGGTTGTAAAATGTGTCAGTTCTTCCTTTGCAAACATTAGTCATGAGACTGACTTACCGCACAGTGTTTGCTTGGAACGTCACTGCTTACACATTTTCCTTCATTCTACAAATAGTTTCTGAGCAGCCAGGCATGTGGGCCTTTGAGATGAACAGTGTACTTCAAGATGTGTATTATGAGATAATCTGCTGAGTATATTTTGTTTAATCATGCCAAATAAATCAAAAGTAATTTAAAAATAAAATTGACAATTTCTGAATTCCTATGTTAAATTTAATTGCAGAGTGAAATACAAATTAAATACTTAAGCACTAGTACCTACATAATAGCCTAGAATTTACCTCCTTCAAAATGCATGTTTAAATTTTATCAGCATTATCTGTCTCTAGTCACATAAATATATGTTGTGTAATGTTTTTAGTTTGGAGAAAGTTGCAAGACTAATTCCTAAGACATATTCTCTTGCTTTTTTATTTATTTATTAAACATTGATTAAAATATGCAAGACTTGGGGGCTGGAGAGATGGTTCAGCAGTTAAGAGTATCTGTTGCTCTTCAGAAGGCTGTGTGAGATTACCATGACCCACGTAGAAGCTTACAACCATATGCAACTATAGTTTCAGGAAATCTATGTAATCATAGTTTCAGGGGTTCTAATGCTCTTTTTTGAACTCTATGGGCACCAGGTATGCATGTGGTGAACATACAGTATGGAACCAAAGCACTCATCCACCTAAAAATTAAAAAAAAGAAAAGCTAAAAAAAAAAAAGAGATTCAAAACCTGATATTCTGAATCTGTAAGAGGAGAAAGCAGGGACTACACGTGAACTTCTAGATATGAGAAAGAACTTTCTCTGAGCAGGGCCCTAATAGTGCAGGCATTAAGACCAGTGATTGACAAGTAGGACCTCATGCAACTAAAAAGTTTCTGTACAGCAAGGGACATGATCACTTTAGTGAAAAGATAGCCTACAGAATGGGGAAAATATTGACTAGATATACAACTGATGTCTACAATAGCTGAAGAATTTACAACACTAAGCATCAAGAAAACAAGCTACTTAAGTTGAAAATAAGACATAGAACTTAACAGAGTTCTCAAAAGATGAAATACAAACAGCCAAAAATAATTCTTAAAATAACTGTTTAGTATCCTTAGCTCATAGGAAAATGAATTAAAATTATTTTGAAATTTCATTTTATGCTACTGTGAATATAAGAAAGGGAGAACAGTTACTCGGTGTTGGTTATAGAGCAAACTGGTGCAGCCAGTATGGAAATCAGTGTGAAGTTTCCTCAAAAAGCTAGAATTAATTCTACTATATGATCCACCTATACCACTTCTCAACATATTATCAAAGGACTCAATATTATACTACAAAGATACTTGTCTATGCATGTTTATTACTACTCTATTCATAACAGTCAAAAATGGAAATAATGAAATGTGGTACAGATATACAATGCGATTTTACTTAGCTGTAAATGAAAATGAATTTCATAGGTAGATGGATGAAGCTAGAAATAATTATTCTGAGTGAGGAAACTGAGACCCAGAAAGACAAATGCTAAATGTTCTTCCTCATATGTAGATGCTACCATTGAATCTTTAGATATGCATATTTAAATTCAAGTACCTGTAGGAGGCAGAAAAGTAGTAAGGGGACATGGAGGGTGGATCTGAAGGAAAAGGAGATAGAACACAAGTGGAAAGAATGATAAATAGGCATAATGGAGAAGGAAGGGAAAATGATGCATGAAAACTGATTACTACAGAAATTTCCTAAAATGCATAAATATACACACATAAATGTAGATACCCTATAACAGGGGAATAATTACTCATCTATCATTTGCTATCAAAACATAAAGTTCAGAGATAAGTATGGGTTACTTCTTTTGGAATTGTTAGTCAGTAGATTTCCATAGACTCCAAACATTGGTTAATCTCTGTGGTGGGTTGAGTGAGAATGCCCCCCATAGGCTCATATGTCTGAATGCTTGGTACTCAGTTAGTAGAACTCTTAGGAAATGATTAAGAGGTGTGGCCTTATTGTAAGAGGTGTATTCTTGTTGGATGAAGTGTGTCACTGTGGCTGGGCTTTGAGGTTTCAAAAGCCCATGCCAGGCCTTGTCTATCAATCAATCAATCAATCTATCTATCTATCTGTCTGTCTGTCTGTCTGTCTATCTATCTGTCTGTCTATCTATCTGCTGCCTATGAATCAGAATGTAGAGCTCTCGGTTACTTCTCCAGCACCATGTCTGCCTGCCTGCCATCATAATCTCTGCCATGATGATAACAGACTAACCCACTGAAACTGTAAATAAGTCCCCAAATATGCTTTTATAACTTGCCTTGGTTATGGTGTCTCTTCACAGAAACAGAACAGTAACTAAGATATCCTCCAAAACACTGGGTAGGATCCTATTGCTAAAGACACCACATAGCTGAGTAACTGGACATGGAGAAATCATGCTAGTACTGGAAGCTTCCTCCCTAGTAGCTAGTTTTCATAGTCCTAGAAGTTTATATGTATGTTACCAGGGAAAGAAAATTCATCACCAGTCTTACTCAGCTCTGAATCCCTGAAACTACAATAATGACTAGCCTGGCAAGGGAAGACTACTGTTGCAATACTGGCATGATTGTTGTAGGAGTAACCAAACACTTTCTTGTTGAATTTGGTGGCAGCTCTATAAGATGGGTCCCATGTCTCCTCCATTATCTGATCCTCGATTCATGACTGACCATGTCATATGCCCCAGGGAAGAACCTAGTACTATCAACTTGTTGACTGGATATAGTAATACACTGTAACTGGAGTTTTTCTGGTCCCACCCAGCTCACAGCCACTCAGACCCAAATAAACACACAGATGCTTATATTAATTAAAACCGTTTGGCCTAATGGCTCAGGCTTCTGGCTAGCTAGATCTTAAATTTAAGTTAACCCATAATTCTTATTTATGTTTAGCCATGTGGCTTGTTACCTTTTCCCAGTTCTGCCTTCACATCTTGCTTCTCATGGTAGCAGTGGCTGGCAGCGTCTCCTGACTCAGCCTTCCACTTCCCAGAATTCTCCTCTCTTTTTATCCTGCCTATATTATACTTCCTGCCTGGATACTGGCCAATCAACATGTTATTTATCAATCAATCAGAGCAATACATTCACAGCATACAGAAAGATATCTACAGCAATAAGCTGAGCCTATGTTCTTATCTTTACACACATAAATTAGTGTATCACTCAACCCTCATTTGAGAAGCTTCATTTTTGCCCTAGAAAATAATTTTACAAAGACCCAAAACTGATCAATGTGCAAGAATAAGAAACTGTGGAGTGATCAGCTCCAAATGGGACATCTATATCACAGCCCTTTCTCTAAGGCTCAAGGACCATCATGAATGAGAAGGCAGAAAGACTGTCAGAGTCAAATGAAGCAGATGTCTGTGGTAAACAGTCTTTTACAGACAGGACAACATAGTTACACATGTGAACTTACAGCAGCTGCAACAACAAGCATAAGATATTCACAAACTCAAGCCGGCCAAAATCCTACCATGGATTTGGGAAGAGGATCAAGAAGTCCGACCCCTATCTGAGGAGTCATTGGCAATGGGTGGCTACTGGGAGAGGGACAGTCAGCTTTCTTGAGGGATGTGGGCTCTGGGAGGCTACCCATACTCCAGTAGGTGGTCTCACATCCATGAACACATATGCAGCACTAAGTGGATTCACTGGGTATTCAGTTTTCAAAAAGAGAGAGAACCTAAAGCTGGGAAGGAAAAGTTGAAGAATAGAAGAGGAATTAAGGAGAAGGGGATGGGTGTGGACTTGTACCAAACACATTAAATATGGTTAGTATAGTCATTTAATTAGTCAATAAGACATGTGGATACTTGAACTTACAAAGCCTAGTCAAAGTAGCTCCAACAGAAAAGGAGAAGGTATGATGTGAAGAGGTCCATATATACTTTTCTTTAAAGAAATTTGCTACAATGGAGAATAAAAAGGCAATAGTTATAGGAAAGCAAGCAGGTTGAAAGGTCCTGATGTGCGTGAAACTCTTTAATTATGTTTTAATTTAGATTTCTAAGACAATTTTGCCCCAAGAGGCATCATTATAAATTGTATTCATTACTTCTACCTGGAAAATGTGAAAAATCATAACCTGAACTGAAACATTGGAAATCTGTATAGAAGGCACAGCCATAGCATTATTTATCAGTTGGAACTAGTTTATCAAGAGTTCTCTCCACTGGGATTTTCCTCTTGTGATTGAATAAACAATGTGAGCTTCCTCATGCTTCACACCTTATTCTTCCTTCAATTCAAAGCTTTTCCTAGAATTCAATCTATTAAAAGTGGAATAAAAACTCTTTGTAATATAAAGGTAAGAATTACTTATTCCCAGGTTTTATAAGAGATAAGTAACAAAATTTTAGCACAAAACAAAAAAGAACATTTCTTTTTGGTACATCCAAAGATGCAAACCAATGTGTTCTTTGTCTTCATTTTAAAATATAGTTAAAAAATAACACGTGCATAAATGTTTTAAACTCTTCTCTTGTAAAAATTTCAATACAAGCCGGGCGTTGGTGGCGCACGCCTTTAATCCCAGCACTCGGGAGGCAGAGGCAGGCGGATCTCTGTGAGTTCGAGGCCAGCCTGGGCTACCAAGTGAGCTCCAGGAAAGGCGCAAAGCTACACAGAGAAACCCTGTCTCGAAAAACCAAAAAAAAAAAAAAATTTCAATACAAGTTGTTAATATTAAATTGCCTTTGAAAGTTATCAGTTGGTTTTTATAAAACAAGTCTTTGAGCAGGGTGTGGTGGCACATGCCTTTAATCCTAGCACTTGGGAGGCGGAGGCAGATGGATTTCTGTGAGTTTGAGGCCAGCCTGGTCTACAAAGCGAGTTCCAGGACAGCCATGGCTGTTACACAGAGAAATCCTATCTCAAAAAAAAAACAAAAAACAAAAACAAAAACAAAAAAAATGTTTTTGTCTAGGTGTAGCAATTGTACTTTAAATGGAACTTATTAGCCATGTCAGTAAGTTTTATACTATCATGAAACTTTGGAACACCCCAAAACTGCTGATGCACTTTGTCACTGGGAAATATATGGTGCTTTGTATAGCTGGAGTTTTCTTCAGTCCTGCCCAGCCCCACGGACCCCACAACCACTTATAAAATAATCATTCAGAAGTTCATATTAATTAAACTGCTCGGCCATTAGCTCAGGCCTACCGCTGACTAGCTCTTACACTTAAACTCAGCCCATTTCTGTTAATCTGTACGTCGCCACGTGTTCCGTGGCTTTACCTGCTGCCTTTACATGCTGCTCTCTGAACAGCAGGCTGGAGTCTCCTCCTCTCAGCCTTCCACTTCCCAGACTTCTCCTCTCTCTTTGTCCCGCCTATACTTCCTGCCTGGCTGCTGGCCAATCAGCGTTTTATTTATCAGTCAATCATCCACAGCAGCTCTGGGCTTTTGTTGCTGTTGTTGTTGAGGTCTTGGGTTTTAGACAATGTCTCTCTGTGAAGTTTGGGCCGACCTTCAACTTGCTATGTTGTAGCTAGAGTTTTCCTGCCGTGCCCACAGTCAGGACAAATCTCCGCCACCCGCCAGTCTCCAGCTCCCAAGTCCCGCCAGTCTCCGAGCCCACTTATAAAATAAACACACAGACGCTTACATTATTTAAACTGCTTGGCCATTAGCTCAGGCCTATCATTGTCTAGCTCTTACTCTTATATTTAGCCCATTTCTATTAATCTCTACTTTGCCACGTGGCTCGTGGCTTATCGGTACCTTACATCTTCCTTCTCCTGGCCGCGGCTCCAGGCCGTCTCCCCTCTACCTTCCTGTTCTCTCAATTCTCCTCTCTGTTAGTCCCGCCTATACTTCCTGTCTGGCTACCGGCCAATCAGCGCTTTATTGATACAGAGTGATATCCACAGCACTATGTAGCTCAAACTAGTCTGACACTTGCAACCAACTTTAATCAGCCTCCTGTATGCTGGGATTGTACTACCGTGTCCACCTAAAGAATCAGCAACATTGTTTTTAGTTTCAGTGCTTGAATTGTGTGTAGGGCCTTAAATATGCTGTGCACATGCTCTGCCGCTGAACTACATCTTCAGTCACGTAGTGCAGGAGAGTGACTTCTGAAAATCACTTTCTCTTTTCTCTTTTTCCAAATACCATTTATTCCACAGGCTGTAATTCCCATCTGATCATCTAACATGTGTTTAAATACTGTATTTTAAATTATAAAAGCAATAATACTCACAGAGTCAGTTTGTTCTCCTTTTTATCAACTCTTTCATCAACCCTTTCACCTTCATAAAATTCTTTCATCTAATGGATTATTTTTTTCAGCTGTAGGTTCTAGGCTTCACATTAAAAATAAACAGATGGGTCAGGCATTTGTTTTCATAACTGTTCTAGATACTGGGCAAAGCAGCTGAATAGAACAGGACGAGCATTTGCACACATTCTTGCAGTGTCTCAGAGGCCAGAAGAGGGCATCAGATCCCCTACAACTGGAGTTACAGACTTGAAAACTGACATGTGTGTGCTGGGAATTGAACTGTGGTCCTCTGTAAGAGTAGCAAGTGTTCCTAATCACTGAACTCCAACTCATACAATGTATATTTATTTGTTAAAACAATTCTCCCTGTGTGTGTATGATCATTATTTCTTATAAAGAAATTGGTCTCTGGATAGATGGCCCATTCTAATGTAGTATGGCTTCATTTTAGTAACTTCAAAGATGCCCTTGAATGAAATAGCATTCTGAGTTCCACACAGACATGATTTCTGTGATATTATTCATATTTATACTAATATATATAATATAAATATAATATCTATGATGTAATAAATAAAATATAATAATATTTCTGAGATATTATTCAACCCACCAGTCTCAGCAACAACTTCTGTCCACAGAGAACATGTAGCAACTCTGAATAAATATTTGATTAATAAACTAATGGGTTACTGGAAGAACAAAATGAATAAAAGACTTAAGAGTTCATGCCTGACAAAACCTATTTCATTCCAAATCCCTTCCACAAAGGCTTTCAGGGGGATTTAACTTTCAAACTAATGTCTTTAAGTCTAGAGATAATTTTAAATGAATGGAAGCACAGGAACCTGCTGTGGGACATTTTTCTGTATGCTGTGAATGTGTGTTGCTCTGATTGGTTGATAAATAAAGTACTGATTGGTCAGTAGCCAGGCAGGAAGGATAGGCGGGACAAGCAGATGAGGAGAATTCTGAGAAGAGGAAGGCTGAGTCAGGAGTCACCAGCCAGATACTGAGGAAGCAAGATGACAAGGCAGAACTGAGAAAAGGTACCAAGCCACATGACTAAACATAAATAAGAATTATGGGTTAAATTAAGTATAAGAGCTAGTCAGTTATAAGCCTGAGCTAATGGCCAAGAAGTTATAAATAATATTAAGCCTCTGTGCAATTATTTTATAAAAGGCTTCAGGACTGTGGGTGAGAGATTTGTCCTGACTGCGGGCCAGGCGGGACACAGGAAAACTTCTGACTACAGGGACCTTTAAAAAAAAGAGGAAAGTCATATGGCTTTTTAGACAGCATGTACCATGAGCCCACTGTAAAGAAAACATAGCCATCCACTCAACTGCAATGAGGGCAGTGTTCCTAAAGCATGATATGACCAACTGAAAGTGATGATGCCTTGGCATGGAGGCATGTACACTGTTGTGTTGGAAATAACACTTACTCAGTCTGGATTCCAAAGTATTCTCTTAATTTCTTTGTGGCCACAAGTTTTCAAACTTTATATCAATAATTGAACAAGACTCAAGAGAAGTCAATGGAAAATCAGAAAATCTAAGTTCCACTCCCATTTTGTTTTGAAGTATTTGAAGAATCAAAACCTGGCCTACCTACATGCCAAGGAAATTCTTTTCAACTGATCTGCATCCCCAGCCTGATTACATATTTTTATAAATTCCAAACATCATTATACTAGCCCTAAGGTGAACTTGCATCATCCACTTAGGGATGTGGCCAACTTTCAGTTGCTAGCAACAATTAGCAACTATGAATCATTAAAAATATACTTGATGCAATAGATGAACACATTCCTAAATTTTTCTAATGATTATACTTTAAAAGAAAATTCTAAAGTGGAGATTTTTATTTGCAAAGGAAGTTGTGGTGGTTTGAATAGGTATGGCCTCATAGACTCATATGTTTGGATGCTTGGCCATAGGGAATGGCACTATTAGGAAGCGTTGCTTTGTTAGAGTAGGTGTGGCCTTGTTGGAGGAGCTGTATAACTGTGTAGGCAGGCTTTGAGGTGTCAAACAAGTTCAAGCCATGCCCAGTAGAAGAGTTTACTTCCTGTTCCCTGCAGATCAAGTTGTAGAATTCTCAGCTCCTTCCTCAGCACGATGTCTGCCTACATGCTGCCATTCTCCTGGCCATAATGATAATGGTCTAAACCTCTGAAACTGTAAGTCAGCCCCAATTAAATGTTTTCCTTTATAAAATTTGCCATGGTCATGGTGTTTCCATACAGCAATAGAAATCCTAAGACAGAAGTATAGAGATATAACAATTTCAACCTGAAAATTTAATTGTATTGTTTTTTTCTTATTGTACAGAATGTATAGTGCCTTTCATGAATAATAGTTAACCACTAATATTTGAAACATCACAAAACCCTGAGAAATGAGGTAAAAGAGGATTACTTATGAGAAACACAATGAACTTATTAAGACTGTGAACTGAAAAGTACTCAAAGAAAAATATGGAGGACTGGAAATGTAGTTTAGTGCCAAAAGGCTTGACAACATCTAGTGGCATCAAGTTGGATAGCTTTCACATAACAAGCTAACAGAATAAAAGCTAAGGAAATCAGTTTACTATAATCAAAATTTGTTTGATGTAAGACTCATAGTCATGACAAGGCAAAAAATCTATAGCAAACAATTTAAAAGCAATAAACAGGGAATAAAAGAATACTATTAGAGTTACTTATAAAGCTGCCAAGGAAGATTATAAGAGATGGAAAGAAAGAAAAAGAGAGAGAAAGAGAGAGACAGAGACAGAGACAGAGACAGAGGAAGATAGAGGAAGGAAGGAAGGAAGGAAGGAAAAAAGCAACAGAACTAGAAAATAAGTTGCATAATGGCTATTGCAAGATGTGATGGCTATTCTTGGTTGTTGGCTTGACTATATCTGGAATTAACTAAAACTCAAAAATGGAGTGCACACCTGTGAGGAATTTCTGCTTCATTTGAAGAGGAAAGATCTACTTCTAATACCTAATATGGATCTTTGAGAAAGTAAGACACAACTTTAATCCAGATCTTTAATCCAGAAATAATCTGAGCCTCATCCTTTGTTGGAAGCCTATTTAAAGACATGGGTGAAGGAACATTTGCTTTTTTCCTGCTTGCTCTCTCTTTGCCCGTTTGCTCTTCCTCATGCTAACAAGTCAATATCATCACTGGCATTAGAGTCCACATTTTCAGGATTCCAGTATATACTGAAGACCAGCTGAGACATCTGGCCTCATAGACTGAGCAGCTACCAGATTCTTGGATATTCTGTTCACAGTCAGCCATAGTTGGATTACCTGGACCACAACCTATAAGTCATTAAACTAAATCCCATATATATGCATATAAACACACATACATATATGTGTATATATATATATATAGAGAGAGAGAGAGAGAGAGAGAGAGATTTATTCTCTAAATTCTGTTACTCTAGAGAACCCTGACTAATACATAGGACCTTACATAACAATAATTGCCATTAATGTAAATGGATTGAGTACTCTAATTAAAAGGCTTAAAAATGAATAAAAACACAAACCCTAACTATGTTATTTATAAGACATTTAAATCACCTCTGTTTTTTGTGCTTGAAATACAAAATGAAATCTAAATAGAAGTAGCCACATTAATAACAGATAAAACAGACTTTAAATAAAATAAATTAAATTAAAACATGAAAACAGATAATGAAGGTAGTTATGTGATAATAAAGAAGAAAATCCAGAGGGTAACAATAATTTAAAACATATATACATCCAATATCAGAGCACTAGAAATATACAGTGTGAGTAGACTTACTAGAGACAACAAAAACTGAAGACATTCTTTCATTAACACCTCATGTTCAGTAGAGATTTGATGATAATCGATGAATAAATATTAGTTAAATTGTACTCTAGATCAAATGAACCTAATGACTACAAAATATTCCCTACAATAGCATCTAAGTATACTTTTTTGCCCCCAAAAGCACACATAATATTCTCTCAGACATCATGTATTTGAAACAAGTTTCAACAGATACTTTTAAAACTTGAAATTATATTAGGTATCTTTCCTAACCATGGCACAATATATTTAGATAGCAGTCAGAAACAAAACTTTAGAAACTATACAAATACATGGAAATTAAGTGATTTATTCTTAAATAAGTGATGGATCAAGAAAAATCAAAAAGAAAATCTTTTTTTAATTAAGAAATTTTTTATTCATTTTACATACCAATCACAGATACCCTTCTCTTCCCTCCTCCTGCCCCTCTCCAACTTTTCCTTTCTCAGCCTACCCTCTGTTCCCTCCTCCATAAAGGTAAGACCTCCTATGGGGAGTCAGCAGAGCCTGGTACATTCCGTTAAGGCAGGTGTCCCACTATAGGTAATGGGCTCCAAAAAGCAAACTCATGTACCAGGGATGGATCCACCAAAGGAAGGCTAGTTATTTTCTTCAGTGGGGTAGCCATTGGTAAGTTGGAGGTGTTCAGCAAACAGCCCCTACTTATGGTCACATAAATAACCCTTATTAATCTCAGTGAGAAACAGGCACACGCAAAGACATGAATATTGGAGGGGACTACTTGGGAAGAAGGAGGTCAACATGAGTAGAAAGGGGATGAGGGTCTTATCATCAAAATACATGACATTCATATACCTTAATATGTACAAAACAAAAGGACAAACCTAGACACATACACATTACCACAATTAAATCATGAAATGGAAACCTAAAATGAACAGCAAGCAGTGAGACCTCCCATCAAAGAAAAGCCTAAGACCAGACTCAGCAGAATTCACTGCTGAATCCTAACAGTTAGAAGAACTAATACCAATTCTCTTTATGTTGTTTTAAGAAAGTAAAACAAATTAACTCAAGCAGATTTTGCAGGGCAATCACTGCCCTTATGCCAAAACCAGACAAAGATGCAAGTAACAATAACAAAGAAACAAACAAACAAACAAAAAGGAAGAAAGCAAAGGAACTACAGGTCAGTCATTGATGCAAATAGACATAGAAAATAAAATACTAGCCAACCAAATTAGAAAATTAGCATATTAGAATGATCTTCTTGGTTCATTCTAAGGACTCACGGATGGTCCAATATATGCAAATCAATGAACATGATGATAATGATGTCGTCAACACAATGGACAATAACCATATGGTCATCTGCACTGATGTAAAATGTGCATTCAATAAAAGTCAATGTCCCCTCACGAGAAAAATTAAATAAGCGAAGCACCAATGAACATATCTCAAGATAATTATTATAAGCCAATAACAGTATAGTATATAGTGAGAAAAACATGAAGGAAGACTTTATCTCTAGGAATCAAGAATCAGGAATAGACAAGAATGCTTATTTCCACAACTTCTATGAGGCATAGTTCTGGGAGTCATAGCCAGATAATTTAGGTAAGAGAAATATATAAATGCATCTAAAAAAAGGAGGCCAAACTTTCACTTTGTGAACATTCTGATTTTATATGCAGGAAACTCACAAAATTTTACCAAGAAAAAAAAATCTATATTGAACCTATTATTTCATTAAATAAACAAACTCATCAATGTTTCAAGATGCAAAAATCAACACACAAAGTAAGGAATATTGCTTTGTGCTGATAAAAATTCTAAAAATAGGAAACAAGAAATAAATTCCATTTCATGGCTATTATTTTAGCTATCCATTTATAACTAAAATGATTTTAAATTCCAAGAATAAACTGACTAAAGAGTTGAAATATCTCCAAAACAAAAATGGTGAAATACTAAAGAATGAAACTAAAAAGTGAACAAAAGCTGGTACCCTATTTAACGTTTGCTGACTGGAAGTCAGTTGAGATATGTACTTCAATTTCTCTCTATATAAATAATCATATTCTTCACAAAATTAGGAAAAGACATCTTAAATACATACAGGATGAGTCCAAGGTAAAACTGAATATCCAAGAACATTTTGAGCAAAAAGAATAGTGCTGGAGACATTATATAACCTCTTTTCAAATTACACTACAAAATTTTCATAATCAAAACATCAAGGCATTGGCATAAAAGACAACATCTACATCAGTGGAACAGAGCGTACAGCCTAGAAGTAAACATACACATCTCTACACAACTGATTTTTGACAATGATGTTATAACATGAAGGGTGCTGAGAAATTTGTATATCTACCTTCAATGAAAGAGATTAGACCTCTCTCTCACACCATTACAAAGATCGACTCAAAATAGATTAATGACTTAAATTTTAGCCTTGTACTATGAAGTTATAGAAGAAAATACAAGGGAAAATTTTTAGATATTGGAGTGGACAAGAGCTTTTCCAGCAAGATCTCACAATGTGAGAAACAAAAGCAAACAAACAAATGGAATCACCTCAAACTGAAAATCTTTCATACAGCATAGGATATGGCAGGCAGAGAAAAAAAACAACATTGAGAATGGGAGAGAACGTTTGAAAAGCATGTGTCTGGCAAGAGGTTGATATCCAGAACACATAAAGTAGTCAAGAACTCATTAACCAAAATGCAAATAACCAAACTAAACAATGAGCACCAGACTTAAACAAGCATTTCCCCAAAGAAGATAGGGAGAGGCAGCCATACCTCCAAAATATCTGGCATTACTAATCACCAGAGAACTGCAAATCAAGACCACAGTGTTTACCACCTCACTCCAATAACAATGGCTAAAAGCAAAAGGTTAGTAGAGTAAAGATAACAAGTGCTGGATAACAAGAATGTGCAGAAAGAGGACTGTTTGTATACCCTGTTTGTATTTCATGAGAACGTAAGTTAGTAAAGCCATTGTGGAAAGTAATATGGAGATCCATAAAATGTTTAAACTAGAACAGCCCATTTGTTCAAGCAATTCTGCTAGTGCATGTATTGTCCCTCCAAAAATGAATCAGTGTGGCAAAGACATTTGCACTTCTGTGTTTGCTTACAGTACTATTCACAACATTCAAGAAATAGGAGCAACCTCAGTGTCCATCAAGTAGAAACTGAGTAATACAGAGTGGAATACTACTCAATCACAACTCACTTTTAACAGTGTGGATGGACCTGGAAATCATTGTATTTAGTTAATAAAAATCAGATAGACAAAGCAGCTGTAAATGATCTCACTCCTATGTGGAATCTGAACTTAATGTTGTAGAAGTTGAGAGAAGGCTGTTTACTAGAAGACAGAGACCAAGCAGGGGCAGTATTGTGGCTCAGATGTAAATAGTTTAATATGTTACCATGCTTGGGCAGTTGGTTGCTAGTTGGTGGTCTGTTTTGAAAGGTTGTAAGACCCTTACGGGGTGGCACCTAGCTAGAGGAATTGGGTCACTAGGAGGTGACCCTTGAGGTTTTCATTTCAGGCTCTGTATCTGTCTATACTCTCCCTAACCCTATAACTTCCATGCCACTATTGCATCCATGGTCATATCTTGCTATTCTGATAATTATTGCAGCTCAGAAGGTTCACTGCTGGGTAACACTGCTGATGACCCTCCACTCCCCAGCAATCTGCATAGCACCTTCCAACATTATGAGAGCTAGCCAGTAGGGAGAAAGCTTCCAGATTAGTATCAACTTGATTTCTCCATGTCCTGTGAACGATGTGTGTGGTATCTTCAGCATCAGGGTCTAATCATCAAGTTCTACTTGGCAACCAAAATCAATGGCTATAATCTATATTGTTTGGGAGAACCTTCAACTGTGTCTCCAGTGTGAACAGAGATCAAAGATAAAGCATCCAAAATTGAAAAATATAATGTTCCCTTTCCTAAGTGTTTAAGGACAACTTCATTCAATTGTCTATTAATATGCCACAAACTATCCAAAAATGAACAATGCCTTTAAAATTGTTTTAATAACAGAGCAGAGCATTTATAACGTTTTTTAACAACTGACTCATAGTTTTGAGCAGGGTTACCTTAATACTTGTTTACTTGGGCCATAAATCTGGATACATCATTTCAATTTGGCTATTAAGCTTAGAATTTTTTTTCTTAGAAAGCTGGAAATGTAGATATCTCACTTCAGTGTGAAAAATATCTTAATATTGTTTTAATTTATTTTGTTATTTATTGTAATTGATATTTTATAAATTTATTACAATTATATAACAGTGTGTTATAATATGATAAAAGGCTATCTCTAAGTATAATATAAAGTTTTTAATCTTTACTATGCTACTAAATAAATGTTTTCCTTAATTATGTTCAAACTTTACAAACCTTTCATAGTGGTCTGAGAAGGCAACCTTCATTTCTTCTTCAGTCTATCCAGTTGGAAATAACTTTCTTTAGAAATCCGGCTTCAAGCCTTGGCTTAGAGTGATCTTGTGGAATTGCTTAGTGTTTCTGGCCCTTTTCCTCGTAAGAAAGAGGTGATGTTGATAAGTAACCACCATGTCAGATCATTGGCACAGACATCAAGCAAGGTAAAAACCGCCATCGGTGGCACATAGCACACGTGATGTAGTCTTTGTTGCCCATTCAGCCCTGTCCCTTTGGCACTGTATGTAACAAGCCCTGTGCCTGGCAGTCTTGGCATCCTTCTGAGTTGTTCCTCCTCTCCTCTGCACTCCACTAGTTCGGTGAATACAAAATGAGCTTTGATCCTTTCCAGTATTTTCTCCTTCTCAACAATAAAATATCAGTTTTCATGAAGACTGTATTATTTGTGCCATGTTCTACTAAGATGTAAAGTCAACATTTCCTACTTCCGTCCTCACAGGATTTGTGGTCCATGCCAGCCCATTTGTTTCGCTTATCCTTACAGATACTTACTCCATCTTTCTTTGCAGTGTGTTAGGAGGATTGATGGTGTCCCCTCAGGTGGAGAGCTGGCCTAGCAGTCTCTGGTTGTGCAGATTTCTCAGGTAACTGTCTTTTTAACCAAGAGTTTTTTTATGTTAAAGCAAATAGTCTAACCAGAAAAAAAAAATCATTCCTAGCCACATTTTACAGAGGTGAGTTTCTTGTTTCTTTTATTTTTTGATTTTAAGCTTCTTGGGTGTCTTTTTTCCTCCATCCTAAATATGAAAACATATGCCTTCCAGGTTCCATGTTTAAGTAGTGGAATATAAATCATGAAACTGCTTGCGAAAACTGGGCCTGTTTGTTTCTCACTTGCTATTCTGTAGTGAGTGTTTGGATCCCAGGGTATCATCATTCTACTTCCGATTTGTTCTTCATCCATTATTGTTGGTTTCCACCTCTCCCCTTAAGAAGGCACATGCTGGGGCTGAGGAGATTGGCTCAGTGCGCCAAATGTTTGCTGGGATGAGAATGTGAGTTTCCATGCCAGAAACCATGTAGAGCTGAGCACAGTAGTGCTCATCTGTATTCCAGTGTTCCTAAGGGGAATACAGGAGACAGAATTAGAAAATTCCCTCAAGCACATGAGCCAAGTAGCCTGGATAATGGAAGCTAATAGCAAAAAAGAAAGAGAGAGAGAGAGAGAGAGAGAGAGAGAGAGAGAG
>CABHPH010146008.1:0-13894 GCA_902168325.1 Peromyscus nudipes | reverse complement strand
GAGAGAGAGAGAGAGAGAGAGAGAGAGAGAGAGAGAGAGAGAGAGGAAGAAAGAAAGAAAGAAAGAAAGAAAGAAAGAAAGAAAGAAAGAAAGAAAGAAAGAAAGAAAGAAAGAAAGAAAGAAAAAGAAAGAAAGAAAGAAGGAAAGAAAGAAGGAAAGAAGGAAGACAGATGGAAAGGAGGGAGTTTGGGAAGGGGACAAAGAGATCCTTCCTCACACAAAATGGGACCAACATCTAAGATTGTCCTCTGACCTAAAACATTCACTGTAGCAGGAATCTTAAAGGTGCTTATTAATAAAATCAAACCCACGGCCAGTTATTGGGGTGAATGCTGGAAGATCAGAGAAGCAGAACAAGCCACAGCTACCTCACCTCGCCAGTTCCTTAGCTAATCCTGTTTCCTCAGACTGGAAACCTCTGAGTCCTCATCCAGAATGAATCTCAACTGAACTGCTACTCACAGCCTGAAAGCTTAACCAGCCAAATGCTTCTAGTTTCTGGTCCTCATGCCTTATATACCTTTCTGCTTTCTACCATTACTCCCTGGGATTAAAGTTTCGCTTTCTGGGATTAAAGGCGTGAGTCACCATGCTTGGCTGTGTCCTTGAACACATGGATTTCTGCCTCTGGAATGCTAGGATTAAAGGCGTGTGCTACCACTGCCTAACCTCTATGTTTAATATTGTGTTTTTTTTTGTCTCTGACTCCAGATAAGTTTATTAGGGTGCACAATATTTTAGGGAACACAATACCACCACAGTTCACTGTGTCATTTGTGTGCCCCCATGCACATACACACATCACACATCATGCACACACATATTTATATCACACATCACACATTCACACACATATACATATCATACATCACACATATATACAAATCACACACACACACACACACACACACACACACACACACACACACACACTAAAAAGAAGGACCATGGCAATGGGAACTCTCATTAAAATCTGCCAAATTCTTGTTATAGTTGGCTAACTAACATAGAGATCAAATGCTGCCCATTGCCCATTGTGTGCAGAATTTACCTTGGATCTCCACCAATCTTTTCATTTACTGATAGTGTATAAGTGTTTTTGTTCAGGAGTGGCAGTGTTGAGTAGGTAAGACTGAGATTGTAGAGAAGGAAAAATTTGAAATATTTACTACCTAGGATTTTGAAAAGTTTTTTGACTCCCCAATTTACACAATATGATTGAAGACTGTTTTTTATCACAAGTGCCCAGTCATCTGAAAGACCTGTTACTGTATGGCAGTGCTCTCCTAGAAACAAGTACCTCTATGAAATTCTGGGGTGTAGTAGTAATAACAAGCCTAGGGACGTGACCAAGTCACTCAGTCCCTCTGTCCTATTCCACTTACGCACAATCAGTAAACATACCTTTTTTCCATAAAAAAGCTTTATGTTAAACTGTAAATGTGTCTAAACTGGGTTATCTCAGTAAAGTGCTTACTAGGCAAAGATGAAGCCCTGAGTTTTGATTCCTAGCCAACAAGCTTGGCAGAGGATGAGGAAGTGCAGTCTATACCTGTAATCCCATCACCTGGGATGCATAGCCAGGCTAATGCCTGTGGCTTACTGGCCAGCCAGCCTAGTTGAATTAGAGAGCCCCATATTCAGGGAAGAACTCCGTATCAAAAAATAAAGTGGAGAAGAATCCAAGAGAGCACTAAATTATTGACCTGTGGAACACACACACACACACACACACACACACACACACACACACACGCGCTTTCTGTTGTTAAGTATTTGTGATGTTGGAGGCAGATCTTTCAGTGTCTGGCATCAGATCAACCCAAGAGGAACGTGCACTTTAGGTATGTTCATGTCCTTATGTTTAGACAGTCTTTAGACAGCCACTCAATATCTGTCTTTCTGATGGTGTTCCAGCTAAATTTCAAACATTATTTTTACTTTCCTATCTCCACATCATCCTCTGTTATCTTAAAACACTTATACTTCCTGTTGCCTTTATTATATCTGTTTTCATACCAGGTTGTCTCGTCTGCACATGAAACAGCCTCCGTCTAACAAGGTTATAGCACTTGCCCCTGCAAGTCTGATTTCTTCCCTAACCTTATTATTGTTTTCAGCTCAAAGCAGATAAACAATAAGTTAAATAAAGAAGTTATCACCTAAAGCTCTGAATTTCATGGTTTCCCTGCTCTAAAATAAATGAGCTTGAGAAATACTGAAATTGTGGGTTTGTCCACTAAATGAAGTAAGGTTTTGCAACATTTGCGTTCATCCTGCCTAACAGATTCCTGTGCTGTATTTGGGTACACATTTTAATGCCCAGATCCAACCAAGTGTAGCTATTGTTCTAGTTGATTGATAAAATCTTAAAAAAATCAGGGACTTTATCAAGTCCCTAAATATAAAATCTATTAGTTAGGAAAGAATGAGCTATTTGTTTTTGTTTTCTCCTAGCATAAAGAAAAATGAGCCAGGGCAGAATGAATACCCTTATCCTACATGCTGGATGAACATTGCAGTCCCATTCCTGCAGAATCCTGCACCTCAGGGGAGGCACCTGAGCCATTTCTAATCTCTGTGATGAATGCCGCTACAGTTCAAGTTTCAGAATCAATTGGGGAAAAATTTGAAGTGGGGCCTCTCATGAAGAAGTGGCAGGTCTGTTCTAGACAGGCATGCAGTAAATCAGAGTTTTCACATTTCATTGCCTGGAACTGACTCAAACTGTCAGAATGTGGCCAGGTTTAAATCATGCAGTTAAGGAGGAGGGTGGACAGCCTGAGCCTCAGTATCTGATACTGGAAAGTTAGGAAAAGATTAGAGTCTTTGGGAAATAATCAACCTAGAAAAGTCAGTATTAGGAAGCTTATGATGCCAGGTAAACAGCTTATAATATTAAAATTGAGTCAAATAGGTTTAACTTATGTAAATAGTAATAATAGAATGAATCTCATTTAATTTATAATTAGGTTAAAAAAAATAGATGCTTGACCTATAGTTACCAAGGATTAAATTTAAGCAGTAGTAAATAGCCTTTATAAATATAAAATCACTTGAATGTCAATTGTTCCTGATTTTTGTTTGATAAATAATAAATTAACTTTCTATCCTGTGGTGGTATTGTGTTCCCCAAAATATTGTACACCCTAATAAACTTATCTGGGGTCAAAGAACAGAACAGCCACTGGATACAGAGGCCAGAAAATGGTAGCACTCATATCTTTAATCCTAGCATTCCAGAGGCAGAAATTCCTATGGATCTCTGTGAGTTCAAGGCCACATTGGAAACAGCCAGGCAAGGTGACACACACCTTTAATCCCAGGGAGTGAGCCTTTAATCCCAGGGAGTGATGGCAGAAAGCAGAAAGATATATAAGATGTGAAGACCAGAAATTAGAAGCTTTTAGCTGCTTAAGCTTTTAGGCTTTGAGCAACACAGTTCAGCTGAGATTCATACTGGATGAGGACTCAGAGGCTTCCAGTCTGAGGAAATAAGACCAGCTGAGGAACTGGCGAGGTGAGGTAGCTGTGGCTTGTTCTGCTTCTCTGATCTTCCAGTTCACCCCAATACCTGGCTCCCAGGTTTGATTTCATTAATAAGACCATTTAAGATTCCTGCTATACTATCCAATCAATATTTAATGTGCAAACTACAGGAGGATATGTAAATTAATGTTTTTTCTCAGAAATGGGTTTATGAATTCACCCAGGATCAAGAACATATTACATTGCTCTACTTCACTTACATAGTGATAACATTTTTTTTCAACAAAAGTGACACATTTAGAGCAACGATGGGCCTTAGTACTCTTTTACTTCATGTTCTTTACTTCCAAGATGGTGGAACTGAGGGTAAATAATGTTTAATGGCCAACTGGGTAGGCAGCATGTTAGCTTCTAAGCAGCTCATGAATTAAATCCATAGAGGTATGAAATACCTATTCAACTTTATAATTTCTCAGTACCCCAGTTTCTTCCTCTATATGTATAAAGACAAGAATTTGAAATGTGATTGATTATATATTTTATCCTGCTGGGAAAGCTTCTGTCTTTATTATAGCCCCAAGATAGTCCATTCTAAATTAAGCCTTGAAATCTCTACCCCAGACTGGAAATCTATTTATCAGGTTAGAACCCAGGATCAAAGTAATATATCCCTAGGTTTTTACTCCAGGTCTAAATATTAAGCCTGAGAGATGTGAAAGTAGCTATAGGTGGTACTTCTTCTGTGCTTAACTTTCTCCTCAGATGAAGACCATTTGAGCTGAAGAAGAAAAGAACTGAAAAGCTGATGATGTGACTGGGAAGTGTCTCCACACCCCTGCCATAGCTTATCTTTAGAAAGAGTAGTAAATGAAAACAAAAAGATTTTTAGATATGTTTAAAGGTCAGATATTTCTGTTCTGTCTGAACTGGTAGCAAATGAAGTACCTCTTGTCCCTCTAGCTATAATGGTGATAGCACTGAGGTGGAGCTGGGTGTGGGGGTCATGTGAACACTCATCAACTACCTCATATCTCCCAAAGGGCTTGAAGGAACTAATTGGACCTAACATTTACCAGCTTAATTTGTGATTTAAAGCTTCTAATAAATCAGACAAAAGCAATGAGTCCACAATTCCAATGCACTTGAGAAAAGATTAAGAGGCTACCAAGGGGCTATGCATATGTCATAAGATCAAAGGAACCTAGAGTGAGGAATTAGACCTACCTTACCTATCAACTTACATGATGGTCCAGGTCAGGTAGTGTATAAAGGACACCTCCGTAGACATAATAAGATGAGATGCTGATGTTAAAATAATTAAAACTCTATTGTTACTATACCTTTGAGAGGTCCAGTGGTGACAAAATTAGCCATACATTCATTGTCGATGTTCAGTAGTATCTCTTAGTCATTCTCATATTTTGGATTAACATTAGATGATGTGGTTTGCAATGTGTAGAACAAATGTAAGTGCTTGGATATTTACTAAGTCTGGTTACACTTATCTGAACTTGACTAGTTTATGATTATTTTCGTCCGGCTTATTAGAAGCTTTAAACCACAAATTAAGCTGGTAAATGTTAGATCCAAAAAACAGTCACCCAAAATGGCAGCGCTGGTTACAATGAGCTAAATAGAAGGACTTTGTAAACAGGACATGCAAACAGAAGGATTGTTATTGGATAAACAGAGGCCTACAGCCTGGTTTCTGTTTACCAGGAACCTCCCTTAATCCACCAGGAACCTCCCGTATTCTGCCTCAAAGGTTAACTACATGAGGTAACAGCATCTAGCTCCCATTCAATCCGAACACCCCATGTCAGCTCAAAGACCCCCTATTGACTGCAGTAATAAATTCTGCTTGCTTTTCTTCCATTTTGCTCTTCTCTCTGCTCCCCTCCCATCCATATTCTTGGCAGACTGATCCCCAATAAACCTTTCTTTCTACCCATGGAGCAATCTAGTTCAGTGATTTCACTGAACCCTTTCTTACAGTAAACTATAGAATTATGCCCACATTTGCATACAAAATAATATGCATATTAGTTTCCTAGTACAGCATAAATAAATTAAGCCAGTTTAGTAGTTTAAACATAAATATTTATTTATCCTGTAGTTTTGAAGCTCTGAAGTCCACCCTGGGTTTCATGACTCAAGCCAAAGTATTAGCAGGCTGTACTGTTTCTGGAATTTCTGGAGAACATATTTTTAGAGGCTCCTAAATGGTGACTGATGACTTGTTTCTCCTGTTTCAAAGAGAGTAGTATAATAATATGAAGATAGTCTGACCTTTTGCCTGTCATTTCTACCTAAAAGTGCCCTTGAGACTACTTTTCACCTACCAGGATAACCTCTCTGTCTGAAGACCCTTAATTATACACACAGTTTTCCTTTTTCTATGGAAGATCATAAATTCACAGGTTTGAGGATTGAGATATGGAGAATATAGATGGTATTTTGAGATGAATCTGAAATGTTCCCTGTAGACTCATGTTTCAAATGCTTCTCCCCTCCAGCCTGTGGCACTATGTTGAAAGCTGTAAAGCTTGAAGACAAGGCTTGGCTTGTGGGTTTCCAAGGATGAGCCTTTGAAGCTCATAGACTGGATCCGTTTCTAATTCAGCCTCTGCCTTTTGGTTTGCCACACCATGAAGACTCTCTGTCATCAAGCTCCCACCACCATCAACTGTGCATGTCTTCTTCACCAAAATGGGTTGAACCCTCTGAAACCGTAAGCCACAGTGAAGCTTCTTTCCTTAAGTTGCTTGTGTCAGTACGTCATCACAGTGATGCAACATTAACAAGTGAGGCTGACATAAGTTTCCTCATTTCCAAGCCCAAGTCCTTCACGTCTCAGGAGAAGGGGTGAATACTAAGCCTATGCCGAGATATCCCAGACAGATTGCTAAATTCTACTATAGTTCTGATGAAGGTTTGGATATGTTTTAAAAACAGTTAATGTGTTTTCTCAAGTTGCTATGCCAAGAGGCTTTGTAATAGAGGGTAAAATTTAAAAGAAAAAAATTAAAACCTTACAAATAAATGTTACCAGTGTGTAACAGGAGATGAATCAGACTAGTGTGCATCAGAGCCTCTCCTGGGATGCATGCACATAAAAAGGGAAATGTGTTGAAGGTGTTGAAGTAGAAGAAACACAATCACTAGCACTAAAGAGCTATAGGGGGCGGGATCTCAACTACCCCATGGTACTGACATCTATTGCTCAACCTATTCTTTGGAATCCTATTTAATTTGCTAGAAAAAAAAAACTCTCAATCAAACCCTGAAACCATGGTAAAGGATTCCAAAGCTATTGGAAGTAAAAGGAAGATTTAGATGATTTTTGAAGGCCCAGTTCATAAGATTTATGCCAGTTTCTAGAGACTCACTCTCCAGTTCTCTTTACAGCAGACTGTGGAGTCATAACTGGAGTGGGGGGGGGAATGTAGTGGGAAGGGGCTGTGTTGATGGAGGATAGTAGCTCATAGATCTAGCTGTTTCCTAGTCAGGATCTAGCCCATTCAGGAGCCATATTGTAGGTACATTCAGCTAGTCACTCAATTCTCAACACTCACTGTGGACTTCTTTGCCAGTACCATGGTGATTCTGGAACCATGAGGCAGTATAATTTTAATTCATTACAGAGAAGCCTCAGGTAACTTCATTCTCATCTACATCTAGGAGTTTATATCTGCATTTCCAAATGAGAAATTCTAACCCAGAGTGGGCAACTACTTAATACACTGAGAGATACTGTTCCAAAACATCCTTTGAATGAATGACTCAATAACTTTAAAAAAATTGTGTCTTTGATTCTTTATGTGAAATGTTTTGTTTTTTTAATTCATAGTTATCTGTGTGGCTTTCAACAATAGATTTTCATAGTAGTTTAATTTTAATGTTAATTGGTATTTTAACATACATTTTGATGTGCTCCCAAATTTTATTCCTCTAAATTGTCTCTGCTTACCTAGAAAATTAACTTTTGTGCCTTACTGTATAGGTCTCCCTAGACTTTATCCAAGGCTATTTCCTGATACCGTCCCACAGAAGCACAGCATTCATGGTAGTTAAAATGGTTACTGTGGATAAGTTATTTCTCCAGCAAAATATTTTCTATTCTTTGGTTGATGAGGAAAGGCCTACCCCATTGTGGAAAGGGACACCCTGAGCCTGGTAGTCCTGAGTTCTATAAGAAAGCAGTCAGAGAAATCATGAGGAGCAAGTCACTAAGCCACACCCCTTTATGGCCTCTGCATCAGCTTCTGCCTCCAAGTTCCTGCCCTGTTTGAATTCCTGTCCTGACCTCCTTCAATGATAAATAATGATGTGAAAGTATAACAATAAATCCTTTTCTCCCTAAGTTGCTGTTGTGTCTCATCAGAACAATTGTAAGCCTAACTAAGACAGTTAAGTATTAGCTATAATAATGGCAAAAGTATCTTTAGGTATAATGGAGGACTTCATTAAGTCAGTCGTTAAAAATTAACTTGGTTTAGGTGGTATAAGAAAATAGAGAAGAACAAAGCAAAATGAGTCACTAGTGATTAGAAAAAATAATGTTTATTAAGCTCACTAATATTTCTCAAGTTTAAACATGATGTAATAAATGTTTACTTTATGGAAAACTAACTTTTGAACTTAGAAGTAGGGAAAACGATCATATGTGTTCATTATTTGTCACTACAGAAGACCCCTGAAGACAAAGCTTATATAACAAATTCATACATGTTCTTTCTTAGTTCGTTGGCACAGAGTAAAGCACTAATTAGTAATACTATACTCTTCTGAGAGGCAATATGTTGAGGTCAGTGATTAATTACATTTGGGAACAAATTACAAAACACTTCATTGCCTTCATTTTTATCAACTAATGGATATTGAAAAGACTGTATATCAATGTCCATTTAAAACTACTAAATATACAGAAAATAAACCTGTATGAAAAATATTTGAATAAGCTATTGATTCATTTCAAAACCATAATGAACTGAGCTAAATTAGAACAGGAAGACAAGAGAATGTATATATAGCTAATTTTATTTGAAGGAATAAAATGGTTAATGAGTGCTAAAGTTCATGCTCACCAAGAACAGCTTCCAGAGTTCATTGTATTAACTAGAAATCTTTGGACAAGCTAATTATATTCTTGGACATAATTATGTTGATGGAGGTACTGTTTACAGCAGAATTCTGAAGTACCACAGAACTCTAAAGGAAAATGTAGGCCCTTAGTAGTTTCTTACCCAATGAAATGAAATTAATAATAAGGCCTACCTCATTGAGTTGTGAAGATCAAATTAGCTCGAGTTTGTCAATCAGTAATTACATTCATTACAAGTAAAAACCAACCACAGCAATATGAAAAATAAAGTTTAGTTTCTCATATAGCAAAGGGGTTTGGCTCAGCTGTCCGGAGCTGTTGAAATTTCTTGAGAGACTTAAGTACTATGAATCCTAAGCCCATTATTAAACTAAAACATGAAGCAAAAGAAAATTCAGATCTCCCTGTATATTTAGTGACTATGTAAAGAGTAAATAAGATTGAAATTCTCAGGGAAAGTAAGTAAAATTTGGTTTTCTATAATGTGACAAATTTTTCTATGAAGGTTCAAATGAGGATGCTCCTCATAGTTCATATGTTTGGATGCTTGGTCTGTCAGTTGGTGGGACTATTTGGGAAGGATTAGGAGACACAGATTTGTTGGAGGAGGTGTTTCACTGGGGTTTGGATGTTGGGTTTTCAAAAGCCACATCATTCTCATTCTCTCTCTTTCTGCCTCCTGGTTGCAGATCAGTATGTGAGGTCTTGGCAGCTGCTTCAGGGCCATGTCTGTCACCTGCTGCCATGCTGCCCACCATGATATTCACAGAATCCAACCCTCTGCCCCAAATTAAGTGTTTTTCTTTCATAAGTTACCTTGGTCATGGTGTTTTATCACAATAGAAAAGTAACTAGGACACCTTCCTACTAAGTAAAAATTTGAATCTCTGACTTTATCACCTATTATGTTATGGATATTACCACATTTTACTTCCCAAATGGGTGACTAAGGCACCTTCAAATTCCTGAGTCAGAAATCATTAAACAAGATTGCTGAGACTAGGAACCTGGAACAGGCTGTCTCTTCTTTGCTTTGACACTAGTACTTTACAAGTTCAGTCATTTCACTAAGAATCAAAGCAAGTATGATATTGTCACCTGTAGGTATTGTTTCTTTCCAGCTAGCCATGGGAGATCTTGTCAGATAGGTTGCTAAGCATCTGATGCAGAATTTTCCTGGCCAAATTTTGGAACTAAGTTAACAATTTCTCTATATCAATGATAATTTTCTTCCTGTTTTCCTCTAGCTAATTCACCTATTTCTTGACCTAAGTTTATAATTTATCTATATCAATGATAATTTTCTTTCTGTTTTCCTCTAGTTAGTTCACCTATTTCTTGACCCAAGAAATTAAATTAAATCGATCACAGATATAACTAATTGTGAATTTCACAAGTTAAACAACCTCTACAAGTTTTTGTGAATCTCTCCTGCCTTCTACAAGTTTTCAATCACAGTAATAAGTGTAGGCTTGGAAAGTGTCCTGCTAGGGTTGTGGTAATTTGAAAATTATGGAAAACATCACCCAGCCCTTGTCTTTTCTTTTCAGCCATTCAGGCAATGCTACCTGCTGAAGTTGCTTTGTACCAGTTTCAAGCACAAGTTGCCTTGGCACATAAATAGTATTTTAACTAGCCTTTAATCAAGAACATCCTTGGACTTCCCAAACACCTGTCTCAGCCCAAACTGCAAAGCACACAACACCTCCTAGCCTAATTTGATGATGTCAACTGACTTTGGATTCACTTCATCATTGCACAAAACCTCCCACTTTGTACTTCCTCAATTCAGTGCCACAGAGAAAGTTTCCATCCACCTATGGCTATTATGTATGTGCCCATCTCTAAAGCAAATGCTCTGGGGATGGAAGATAGGAAAGAAAGTAACTTCATAATGTCCTTTGGAACCAGCCCACTTATTCTCATACATGCACAAGCTCTCCTGTCATTTGCTATAATGTGATAAATTTACATATGTGTAAGGAATGAATTTATAAGACTACTAAAAGAGTAAAATGCAAAGTATACTGTAAAATGTAATTCCTCCATTATACATATGCAATTCCTAGTGGGATAGAGAATTTTAGAGCAGCCTGAAAGTTTAATATGATAAGATCTAATAAAGTGCTTTTAAAAGGTAAGAAACTCTGTGAAGACAAGGTCACCACTATGAAGGCAATAGCACATTTCCCTATCCCCGTGTCCTTGATAATGCTCTTAACATTTCTAACTCCATTAATCTACAATTTTATATTTATAACCTTTCATTGCTATCATGGATTGGATACAAAGCAAATTTAGAAATGATCATGTAAGAAATAGGGAGGCAAAGAAAAGGAAAGCAATAATAAGAGACACTCTGAAAATGTGGACGGGACTGGGAAGTGAAGGGAGTGAGACTGTGGGTGGAAAACTTGAGCATTGTTGTCCCCCATGCCCTTTTTACAAACTTCTTTTTAACTCATATATAATGACAATATATATATATAATAATGGACAACATGCAATGTTTGTTACAGGTGAATATTGTATAATTATTTATCAGGTTAAACAAATTTACCTCCCTCAAACTTTTATTATTTCTTTGCAGTCAAAGCCTTTCAAATCCTTCCTTCTAGCCTCTTGAAAACGACAGTGCATTGCCATTGTATGGAGTCACTCTATGGTGGAATAACACTCTGAAATTGTTTGCTCTTATCTAACTGCAATTTAGTTCTTATTGAATAACTTTCCCAGACTGCTACACTCACTTGCCCTGGCCTCTGATAACCACTTTTCCTGGGAGTCAACTTTTTTTTTTTTATTTTACATTTGAGTGAGATAATGTGGCACTTGTCCTTCTTTGACTGGCTTATTTTGCTTAGCATCATGAATTCCAAAGCAATGGTTGAATAGTATTCCATGTAGTATATGTTCTACAACTTTTTGTTCATGCTGTGGGCAAGGGACAGTGATATCTTCATTTCTTTGCTATTGAGCATAAATGCTACAGTTATAATGAGTGTGCAGATGTCTCATCAATATGCTTATATAATTTCCTTTGGGTGTATACTGAATAGTGGGTTTCTGAGTCTTCTGTGATTGCCATTTTGAATTTTTTAGGGTGCCTCCATGCTGTACTCTCTATCTATATTAATTTACGTACAAATAGTGAGTAAGTGAGCTTCACATCCTTACCAGCACTTGATATTTTGAGTCTTGCTAATAACAGTCATTATTTCTGGGGTAAGATAGTATTTCATTTGGATTTTCTACAACTTCTTTTTGGAAATATCCTCTTAATTTATTGCTCATTTTCCAATTGAATTAGTTGGTGATTGGGTTCTTATATTTCCCTATATATTCTGTGTATCAATTCTCCTTTTAGATGTATAATTCATAAACATATTTAAAACAAAATTTTTCTTCATTCTATAAACTATCTTTGAGCTCAGTTGATAATTTCCTCAGTAGTGCAGAAAGTTTTTAGTGTGATTTTAGCTCTATTTTTCTGATAGCTTTGGAGGTCTTTATAAATAAAAGTCTGCCCATTCTGTAATGGAGCCTGGAGCCAAAGGCCACCTGTCTACATGTCCTGGTCCTTGCTGAACATGAAGAAAGATTTGGATACCAAGAATCAAAAAAGAGGACTCAGAGAAACCAAAGGTACATGTTTCTAAAGTAGCCAGAAATCACCCTTGGAGACAGGGTGGGATCACCAGAACTCAGACTATCAAGTGGTCACTGGGCTGGGCTTTTAAAGGATGCTGGACTCTCCTCTTCTTCTCTCCTATTAATTTCTTGATCTCCCTGTCTGGATGGTCTTTAGCCCAGGGAGAAAGATGAGTGAGGTCACATCAAAGCTGTTAGAGGAGACGCTATCCCACTTTACAGTCTAGCTGTTATGTGGGAATGTAATCTCTTTCCCCCTGACCTCTTCCCTGACAGTCTATTCTCTAATATCTCCTCTCAATGTCCTGATGTGGTTCCTCTGTTCTCTTCTAGTAGTTTCACAAAATTAGTCTTACATTTAAGGTTTTTTTGTTGTTGTTTGAGTTAAGGTGTCACTCTGTAGCCAAGGCTAGCCTGGAAATCAGCATGTAAACCAGGTTGGCCTCAAGTACTGGGATTAGAGGTATAAGCCACCACATTTAAGTTATTTTTAAAGCTTTCACCAAGTTTGGGGTGACTTTTGTAAGTGGTTAGAACTAAAGATTAGGTCCTTTCTTTTGCATGAGGCTATTCAATTTTCCTAGTACCTCTTATTGAGTAGACTGACCTTTCTGCAAGGCATGTTCTCGACACTTACATACATAGCTTTGTTCTAGGACTATCAATTCTATTGGCTCTGTGTCTTTTGCTATGACAGCTACCATGATGTTTTAATGATTAAATCTTTGTAGTGTATTTTCAAGTCAGGTAGTACAAAGATTTCTGCTTTGTTCATTTTTCAAGAGATGTTCTTGGTACTCAGGAGATTTAATATTTCCATATAGATTTTAGAATTGTTTTTCTAAGCCTGTGAAGAACACAATATGAAGCTGTACAGTAATTGCATTGAATATGTAAATAGTTATAGATAGTATGCACATTTTGACAATAATGATTTTTCTAAATTATAAACACAAGGGGTTCTAGCTTTTTGCATCCTGTATAATTTCCTTCATTAGTGTTTTTATTGTGAGGGATATCTTACATCTTTGGTTAAAATAATTCTTGAATATTTTAATGGTTTTAGCTACTCTAAGCAAAGTTGTTTTCTTATCTCTATTTCAGATAAATATAGACTAGCATATGGCAATGTCACTGTTTTTCATGTTGATTTTGTATCTTTCAGTCTTGCTACATTCATTTTTACTTTAGTACCTTTTTGCTAAAGTTTTTAGGAATTATGTATATTTCTGTCATATGCAAATAGTGACAATTTGAATTATTCGTTCCTAATTTGGTTGCTCTTTATTTCATTCTCTTGCTTAATTGCTCTATGTAGGAGTTCCTGGAACTCTGTTGACTAAAAATGATCATAATTGGTATCCTCATTTTGTGCCATACCTGAAGGAGAAATTGTTTCATTTTCCAAGTTTATTAAATGTTAGGTATTGGCTAACACACAATCCCTTTATTATACTGATATGTGTTCATTCTATATTTAAAAATCAGTGGTTTTAATAATAAGGGTGCTTTAGATTTTATCAAATGCTATTCTTCACCTACTGAAATGTTCCTACAGTATTTTCTGTTGTTGTATCCTGTTAACTGGTTTGAGTATGTTGTATTCTCAGGATGATTCTCCCTTGATCACAGAAAATAAGTCTTTTTTTT
>CABHPH010146007.1:6248-31439 GCA_902168325.1 Peromyscus nudipes | reverse complement strand
ACGCTGCAGTCCAAACGAGAATAGATTGTTTAAACCTTAAGTAAGGGAAGATTGTATTATCTATCTGACAAGAAAGTTGATGATGTTATGGAATATTAGTTTAAGATGTATTACATTCATTTATTCTGTTTAATGATGCAAAGATGTGTTGCATTCATTTATATTGCATTTCTTTAACTCTGTAAAGCTGTGATACTTTGCCTGCCTACAACACTTGATTGATCTAATAAAGAGCTGAATGGCCAATAGCTAAGTAAGAGAGAGAAATAGGCCAGGCTGGCGTGCAGAGAGAATAAATAGGAGGAGAAATCTAAGGAAGAGTGAGGAATGAGAAAAGGAGGAGAGGAGGATGCCAGGGGCCAGACACACAGGATACCACACAGCCAGCCATGGAGTAAGAAGGAAAGAAAGATATATGGAATAAAGAAAGGTAAAAAGCCCAGAGGAAAAACATAATTAAAGAGAAACAGGATAATTTAAGTTAGAAAAGCTGGCTAGAAACAAGCCAAGCTAAGGCCAGACATTCATAAGTAAAAATAAGTTTCTATGTATTTATTTGGGAGCTGGGTGGCAGGCTCCCAAGAGTTTAAAAAAAAAAAAAAAAACCAACTACACAATGATAATATAGAAACTCAGTGTATGATCTCATATATATATATATATATATATATTTCATGTGTTTTCAAGCATGAGGTCTGTTGTATGTATGTGTTCAATGATAAGTATACAAAGTAGTAATGGACATGACAGAATATGCCTATCAGAAATAAAAATCAGAACTCTTAAATAGACTTTGTTATAAGTTCAGGGCTGCCAATTACCTTTATTATTTCATAACTACAATGGAGGCCAGTGGAGAAAGGTTAACTTGGCATATGTAAAGTGTGGATGCTTTGCTCTCGGTATGTTTATGTATTATATATAATATAAAAATACACATCCATACAATATATAAATATATAATATATTATATAGTATATATTATATAAACATGTATATATAATATATTATATGTGGGGTATATACCCCAGTGAGGTCTTTGCAATGAGTTAAGAAAGGTACAATGAGGCAAGAGGCTGTACTAGCCACTAACTTTAAATAAAATGTAACAGGGGCTTTCCTATACAGCGATTTTTAGGCATTCACCTTGTTCTATTTGTGTATCAGTAAATATATTGATCAGTAAATATTGGCTGGCTAAATAAATCAGCAGAAAAAAATTGCTTTATACCAAGCCATGCATAGTCTCCAACACATAAAGCAAAACTTTGCAAGCTTTAGTTATTCCCACACTATCTTCCTCCTCCTCTGTGTTTAATAGAGGGGCATTTGGCACACAGAGGGGCATTTGGCACACAGAGGGGCATTTGGCAGGTGAGACTTTGGGGCTGGTGAGTCCAGCAACAAAGGGCAAACAGAACTGTTTTCAAGACAGAAAAACCCAACTCTGAGGGTTTGCGCTCAACCCCAAACTAGCCATTTGTAACCCCCCGAAGTAAAGGCAGCCACGAAGGCTGTCTGCCTCCTTGTACTATGCCAATTCTCCTGGCGGCTTACTTTTCCTCCACAGACCTGAACTTGCAGCCCCTTTCATACATAACTGGTTGAAGCTGATGGAAATTACATGTCTTATCACTTCTTAAAGGGGAAAAAAAAATCATAAAATGTAAATCTAAAAGAAATGGGCAATTTTCTTGTACCACTTTCTACTCCTGTGTAAGTTACCAAGTGCCAATCATCCCACTTTTTAAAATTCAGATTTGTCAAGCAGCGTGCAGGCTTTCAGTGTTGTACGAGAAGAGATAATGCCTCGTGCGGAACCGCCACTTAGGGTGCGTCTGTGGAAGTGCCGACCTGAAGAGACATGATCAGATGGCTGGTTTTACAGAAATATTAGTGATCTCATTAAACACACCCTCTGCTCTGGGGTCACCATGGATCTCCTGAAAGGTCATAGACAAGGCGTGATGGTTCCAATACAGAGTTCTCTACCGACATTATGCTCACCACTTATGTTGTGGCGTGTGTGTTTAGCTGGGATCACAAGGCGAACACCTAAAAATTATTGTAAATGGAGCCCAGTTAAATTTTTTTTTTTTTTTTAAGAAGTTAATGGCTAGTATAACCTCTTACTCCAATGTGCCTTTTCTTAAGTCACTGGAGACCTCACCGGGTAAACTTCTCAAATAAAAAGGCAGGAGTCAAATAAATATTTTAGTGTCAGACCCCCCCACCAGAGGTGTATGTTGAGGGGGACATTTGTGACCCTACCCTGACAACAACAGATAGCTAATGCCATTGCGGGGGAGGGGGGAGGTAAAAAGATACAAACAAAAACGATAAAGGGAGCTCGTCCTATTGTTGATCCTATTTCCAGTGAGAGGTGCTAAGCTTTGACCCAGAAGGGGACAGAGAACAGAGCCCAGGTCCTGTCTGTGGCCACCTCCGCAGTGTTTGATAGATAACTCTAAGATGGTGGAAGGTAAGAAGCGGTCAGCCTGGAAGCTTTGTACAATACTGTGATCCTAGTAATGCCGCCTTCAAGTGAGCCCTGGATTTGAGAGCTGACTATCGGCCCCAGGCAGTGAGCGGTAAGGCACTTGTGGAATCATCCCTAGGAAAAGGAGCGAAATTTAATAGTTTGGTGGTTAGAGTAACCACTCTCCTGCAAGAAAAAATCAATATCTACACAGTGTTAGACTCACACCAAGGGCTCCTGGAGCTGAGCCATTTCAGTGAAGAATAAACCCAGATTCATTAGAGGAGAGAGTCAGAATGTGGTAGGAGGTCAAACATAAATACACCCTGGGCTCCATTGTCCAGAAACCCAAGATGTGCTCCTCTCAGGACCTGAGCATTTTTTAAAAGCAGAGAATTTACAGAGCTGGAAGTGACCTTGGCAATCATTGAGTCCGGCCCCTTCTTTTTACAGATGAGGAAATACCAGCCCTGGAAGATTGCTGGCCTTGCCGCAGTCCACACCGCTGATCTGCGAGATTTCTCTCCCATCGCACTCTTGCAGACTCTATGAATCAAACTGCAGCCCTTCGCTGTGGACGCCCCTGTGGAAGGAACCGCATGAAGACTTCAAGGAACAGAAGGTCGAATCGGCCTCTGTGTGCTCTCTTTGTCTAAGAGAAACCGATGTCATGTGTTTGCAATATTAATGATTAAGTAGCAACGTTAGACAACGGTGAAAGAGGTGTCCCCAAGCAGAGCAGGATTACTTGGAGATTCGGGGTGTCTTCTGCCTCAAAAGCAAAGCCCCTACTGCACAGGGCTACCCCTACTCCATTCAGTATCGCTTCTGAACATCCTAACCAATTCATAAGCCCCCTTCATTGGATGGGAGCGGGTACGCATAAAATAAACAAGACACAAAGGATAAGAGCAGACGTAGGTAGAAATCATTCGCATTTTAATTGCGATGGCATTTTAATTGCGATGGCATGTACCTTTAATTCGAAGAGGCTGGAGGCTGGAGGACCATGAGTTCAAAGCCACCCTGGGCTGTTTAATTCCTTTAAAGTCAGACTAGGTTACATAGAAAGACTGTCTCAGAAGAAAAAGGACAAATAAAAATAATTGAAAGATGCCGGGCGGCGGTGGTGCATGCCTTTAATCCCAGCACTCACTCAGGAGGCAGAGCCAGGGGGATCTCTGTGAGTTCAAGGCCAGCCTGGTGTACAGAGTGAGATCCAGGACAGGCACCAAAACTACACAAAGAAACCCTGTCTCGAAAAAAACCCAAATAAATAAATAAATAAATAAATGAAAGAAAAAAGTTGTCCTACTGAATTCCTGTGCAACTCAGGAAAAAGGTTTCCACTGGCAGAGATCTGTATTTGTTTCTGGAACAAGACCCAGACCAAGAGCTGCACATGCCATTTCGGTATTCTCTAAAGAAGAAACCTCCATAACTGTTCAACACAATTACAGCTCCTGAGAACTATGGAGATCAGGGCAAGCAAACACACACACACACACACACACACACACACACACACACGCACACGCACACGCACACACACACGCGCACACACACACGTATGCTGTCTCATTCCAGCCTTGTCGAAACGCCAGAGCTAACATTACCTTGGAAAAATGACTACTATCTTGTCACCCCACAAAAACCATCCCGTGAGATAAAGAAATCAGAGCATGCGGCAGTCCACCCTCCAGGATTGGAGAAGAAAGTTGGCTGTATTTGGCTTAGAGACTGATAGCTGAAAATTAAGCCTGGCTGCTGAAAACCAAGAATATCTTTACAATAAGAGAATTAACTCTTAACCTTAGCTCTTATTGATGTTTTCATATTCATGGATCCCGGAGAAACCCAGGGAAGTTTTGCTCAAAAGTCTTCCTTAATCATTTATTTGCCACTGCTCACCCATGCTACTCTCGTGTCAAAGCATGAATGATACATGTTGGTAACAGATGAGCTAGCAAGTTTACATCTCAGAGTGTGACTTCAGCTTGAAGAAATCCATTGTGTTTGTAATAGCTGCCATTCTAGAAGCATCTATGAACCAGGTCCCCATATGGAGGAAAGAATTTCATTTTATAAAATGGTGAGAAATTCTATTAGTGATTTTTTTGTGGCATATTTTAAGTGGGTTATTATTAGATGGAGCTGACATTTTACATGCAGAAATATTCTTTACTTGAGAGTCAAGTGTCATTCAGAAGAGGGAAAAATTATTTAGGATTTTTTTTAAAAAACATCTAAGAATCGCTCTCCCCCAACCCCCAACTCCCCGCCTCGAACATCTATCCTTCTAAATGCTTCTATCTGTGGAGGAGTCGTGGCTAGAACTGATGTCCGTGCTTTCTCTTTGATGCAAACACGATCGCCAAGAGGGAATGACTTTGGGATATGTCTATAAGCCCTGATCAGCAAAGCAGATTCTTCACTGTGTCCACAGCTAGACCCCAGCACCGATGGGCCAAAGCCCAGCTGAAGGTCAGCATTAGTCATTCCCAATGCATCGCACAAAGAACGCCCCCCTCCACCTCCTCCTAACAGAGACTCATCATCCCGCTGTACGTCTGGATATTACAGCAGTACCCAGGATGCTTGAAGAGTTTTTTCACTACGTTTGCCTTTGCAAGTACATATTTGGCTCAGCAGAAGCTAAACATTTTAAGAGCACAGTAAGAAATAGGCCAGAAAACATCAAAGCGTTATAGCCTTTTGAGAAAGCTTGATGGTCTTGCTGGTACAACTCCCTATGATACGGTTCAGTTGTGATAACAATGGAAAGTGTATCAGTGCAAACTGCTGATGAAACCATCAGAAAATGTAGCCAAGGGTCTTTTAAACACATTTAAGAACTGTTCTTTTGAACTGTGCCTCTTAGCCTTGGAAAACCTCTTCGAGATTTTAAACAGGGCTTTGGCTGAACTGCCGAGCGGGAACCTGAAATTATCTTGTGCGCTGGAATCAATATCAAGCGATATTTTCTCTTTGAGAGAAATTCAATCTGACAGAAAAGAACAGGAGCAATAAGGAAACTGGGACCCTGGTGAAAATGCTTGCCTTCCAAAGATGCCGTAAAGCAGTACAAATTAGGTGATGTCACCAGAGGCAGAGAACCATAGTGACAGAATATAATGTATCTGCGCATCAGAATACTTCATTATCACTACCACAGGTCACTAAGCTTCACAAAACGCATCCATCAGCCTTGAAGGCCATTTGCGAGCCACCGCTGGTAGCTAGATGGCGCAGTGCGGCGAGGGAATGCACCCCCCCACACACCCCCACCCCCATCACAAGGACAGCAGGGTTCAAACGGAGACCCGGGCACACAGCCCAGACTTTGTTAGTCTCAAAGTGCTCTCTAGTGGCCAGATGAACACAGACTGATCGTGGGTACAGGAGTCACTTCAGGAGAGGATTCAGAATGCTAGCTGTCCTGGAGAGACAAGGGAGAGACAATTCCCTCTGGCTTTTCATCTCCTGGATCCATGGGAACCACTGATGAGTGAACGCGGGGGGTTTGTGGATGGTGTTGCCAGCCATCAGTTATTAAACTCAGCGGTTCTGTACTGCATGTCGGGGACGTGCCAAATCAATGGGAAAGGGTGTGGGTTTGAAGGGCTCCCCGAACACGGCCCGGGAGGCTCATTAGTGCAAGGCGATCCTCGGGAGAACACCAAGTCCTGCTCAGTATTGTCCTCTCTCTGTGCTGTGCTCCAAAACCGTTTTAGGAAAAGGGAGGAAGTTTAAGACCAGAAGCACAGTTCCATTCCAGGCGGGGTCCACGCCTATTTCTAGTGTTTGGTTAGGTCCTCACAAGCACCCTGTTGTGGGAATCATTTCCAGCCCCCACGACTCCCACCTTAAGGCGGCTGTTGACAAACCGCAGGTGGAGGACCAGGGAGGAGTCCCAGGAAGAAGCAGGCCTAGGGCCACATCAACGTCAGGTGCGTCTCCAGCCCTACTGGTGAAAGCAGTAAAGGTTACAAAATAAATAAATAAATAAAAGACAGGGGCGTGTCCAGGAGAACTTCTTTATGGATGCTGAAATGTGAATTCCATACCACGTTCACATGCCTAAAATATTGTTATTTTGATTTCATTTTAGTCATTGTATGTGTGCGTGTATGTGCTTGTGTGTGTGTGTCTGTGTGTATATATGTGTCTCTGTGTGTCTGTGTCTGTGTGTATGTGTGTGTGTGTCTGTATGCATGTGTCTGTGTGTGTATGTGTGTATGTCTGTGTGTGTATGTGTCTGTGTGTATGTGTGTCTGTGTGTGTATGTGTGTCTGTGTGTGTATGCGTCCATGTCTGTGTGTGTATGTGTGTGTGTCTGTGTTTACGTGTGTCTGTGTGCATTTGTGTGTGTATGTGTCTGTGTGTGTGTCTGTGTTTACATGTGTCTGTGTGCATATGTGTGTGTATATGTGTCTGTGTGTGTATATGTGTGTGTGTGTATGTGTGTGTGTATGTGTGTGTGTGTCTGTGTATCTATGTGTGTGTGTGTGTGTGTGTCTGTGTGTCTCTGTGTGTGTACGAGTCTGCAGAGGGCTTCCCAGGCAAGTGCATGCAGAGGCCATAGCTGGATATAAAATATCTTTCTCTAGTGTGCTCTACCATATTGCTTTGGCACAGCATCTCTAAGTGAAGGAGAAGCCGGGCATTTGGGGTAGGACGACTGGTCAGTGAGCTCTCAGGATCCACACGTCTCCTCCAGGTGCTGAGGTTGGAGGTACACACAGCCATGCTCAGCTTTTTACACGGTTGATGAGGGTTCGAATTCAGGTCCTCAAGTTGGCAAAGCAAGTCCTCTTACCCACTGAGCTATCTTCCCAGGACCTCATTTTATTCATTCATTCATTCATTCATTCATTTTGGTTTTTCAAGACAGAGTTTCTCTATGTAGCTCTGGCTGTCCTGAAACTCAATCTGTAGAGCAGGCTGGCCTCGAACTCAAGAGATCTGCCTGCCTCTGCCTCCTGAGTGCAGAGACTAAAGGTGTACGGCACCACCGCCCAACTGGTCATTTTAAAAGGTTAAAAAAAAAACTATACGGGGCTCAAGACCATGAAATCAGTAATGGGGTATCCCACAAACACAGTGGGCCTTGCTGGCTGTCAGCCATAGTTTGCCGAAGTCCAATGACAAGCAAATCAAGTCTGAAGCCCGCAGCCTGTAAGTGGTGGTCTCATCAACTGCTTTGGCCTGGGTATTTGTTCCCTCCAAAAGGTATATAGAAATTTAATCCTCTTACCATCTTACAAGGACTCCAATTTGCAGTAAGCCTCGTTAAGGAAGGGAATGGTTCAGTTGCCTTTAGCCTACTGGCTATGGGTGAGATAGGACCTCTGTTGGTCTTTTCTGTGTTGAACACACAGATTGCAAGCCCAGCGCCACTTTGAGATCTTTGGCAGCAGTTAACTCTGCAGCTCATGCACGATTGAGCCTGTATGACAATGAGTATTCAGAGACGGGTAATATCTGGGGGGCGCTCACCAACCTAAGACAGAGTGCCTGTGTGGCCTGGGCAGGCGTCTTCATGACGGGTAAGGTGACCTGCTGATGTCCCACGCAACCTAAGTCAGAAGCTCATTTTTTAGTAAAAGGGGGACCTGTAGGGTCCTGGCCCCCGTTTTGGGTAACTGCTGCCTTGCTTGCTGACCTTGACCTTGATATCTTCCCTATGCTAATTCCCTGCCGAGTTCCACCCTCTTGAATGCTTAAGGGAAGTTCCTTGTCTGTGTATCCTGCATAATGGGTGTTAACAGCTTAGATGAAAGATTGTAAAACATCGGTAGCAAACTTCTGCCCTCAGGGGTTCTCCCCTTGTGCTGTAAGCCTGTATTTAAGACCTCCTCCCTCCTTCAATAAATGACATTGGGCATTAAAAAAAAAAAAGAAATTTAATCCCCAATCAAGGCCTGATGGCACAGCCCTGTAATCTCAGTTGACTCAGGAGGATCTCAATTTCGAGGACAGCCTGAGCAACTTAGTGAACCCTTGCCTCAGAATGTGAAGGAAAGAGAGAGCTGGGGGTGTTGTTCAGCAATAGAGCACTGACCTACCATGTGTGAAATCCAGATTCACCCCTCAGCACTAAAAATGAAAGTGAAAAAAGAAGGAAGTTTAATCCTCCAAGTTCTGTCAATAGGCTTTGGGAAGTAATTAAATCTCTGTTAAATGAGCCCATGCGTGTGGGATAGTAGGGACCTCATGAAAGGGGGAAGAGACTCAAGTTTGTCGGCTTCCTGCCTTACCATGAAATTCCCTGAGCTCCCTTGGGATTCTGTGGACGGCCCACTGATGAGAATGGCCTTACCCCATGCTCCCATCCAATCCTGAACTTCCCAGCTTCCACAATCATGAACCAAAAGGACTGTGATTTATTATAAAATGACCCAGTCTGACAGTCGGGTAACAGCAGCAGCAGATGGACAGTCCAACCAGTCTGCCTGTGGCCGGTGCGCCCTTAGGTATCACGGGGGCAACAGATCTGCTCCTGCCAGCCACACTAATTATGTTTTGTAAACAGAAAAAACAAAACCACCTAATAATATCTATAGTCTTTGGATTGGGAGACGGCTCCTCAGCGGATTGAAAGTGTTTGTCTTGCAAGCTTGACAAGGTGAGTTGGGTTCCTGAGACCCATATAAAGGTGGGAGGAAAGAACTGACTGGATAAAGTTGTCCCCTGCCCTCCGCACGTGCCTCCTGGCACATGCATGCCCCACCCCACACATCATATACATATATATCATATAATAATAATATAGAGAAATAGTACCTATGATATAAGCACTCTCAAGAGGTGGATGAAGGAGGAGCAGAGATTCAAGGTTACCCAGAGCTATATAGTTTGAGTTTGAGGCTCTCTGGATCACGTGAGACTCTGTCTCAAAAAAAAGAAAAAAGAAGAAAGGAAAGCCGAAAGAGAAGTTCTACAGGGAAAGCCAGTCCACGGCGGGAAGAAAAGAGAAAAGCCAGGGCAAGCTATGTCCAGTGGTCCTAGGAAAAGCACGGTTTAAGACGGCAGTGTTCCTGAAGCAGATGGAGAGCTTGATGCCATATGGTGAACGTATTAGAAATTCATGGAGATGGATATAGAAAAACCCTCCCAGGTGTCCAGCCAATCACCTTTAGCAGTAGGGAAATCCACGTAGCAGGAGTTAACTTGTCAGAGCCGGACCTCCAGGAAGCCGGGGCTCCAGCTTTCAGAGGTGTCAGGTATTTAGCCATTGGCAGTCCGAGCAGCACTTGGAAGCCGTAAAACCCAGGTGGGCAGACGAATGTAAATTTTCTGACTTTTCTAGAACTCACATGAGCTTCTCCTTAGAGCTCTTAGGCAATCTAGAAAAAAAAAAAATGCGGACATTGCCATTTTGGGTTTTGATTAAGCACTGTCTTCCCCAACTCTTTCTATCCAGGAAGAGAAATGCCAGCGTACACACACACACACACACACACACACACACACACACACGCACACACGCACACACGCACACACGCAGTTTCAGAGTGGAAGGCGATGCTATATTCTCTGAGAGAAGGAGTTTGGTCCTCAGAGCACACACACACAGGTTCAGGGCCTCTTTGTCTCTCCAGTTGGGGACGTCAAGACCCACTAAGATAGAATGGGCCCCTCAAGGACCAGGAACTTCCCTCCTTTCAACCTTCTGGATGTCCCGTTGTCTGGCCCTGCGGGTCAGTGGCTCAGGCCCTCTCAGAACAGCTACAGACGGCAGCGCCCACACTCCGCTGCTATAACACACGCACACCCACACCCTCACACATACACACTCACACACACACACATACACACACGCACACTGGCTCAAAGGACAACAATTTAGGTCCCTTTTCTCATTTCTTGTCCCCAACAGGAAGCAAGCAGCAGCACCCACGCTTATCTGGAAAGAAACACAAAGAACAAATTCACAGAACAATTGCTTCCTGCCCCTTGATCTCTGAATCCTGACCCTGACCTTGACCCTGACCCTCACCCTGACCCTGACCCTAACCCACAGGAGTGAATGGAAACATGAGAGAGGGCTGCCCTGTGTACAGTTCTGAAAGAGAACTCAGCCACTGTAGAAAGACAGAAGAAAATACCAGCTATCTGACTGCCACAGATGTCCAGCAAGACAGGATGTGCTGGTTTGGACCAGGTGGAGAGAGAACAAGAGATGGACAGAATGCCTCCTACATCACTGGCTTAAGCAACAGGTGGAATGGAGACTCGAGAATTTCTCCTTCTTCTGGTTTTGTTTTGGTTGTTGTTTGTTTGTTTTTAAACACAAGATCTCACTCTGTAGCCTAAGCTGGCTTAACACTCACTACGTCTTAGGCTATGCTAACACACAGCAATCCTTCTGCCTGAGACTCCCAAGTCTTCGAATTACAGGTGTGAACCACCATGACAGACAACATTCTTATTTTATTTTATTTTTTTTGAGACAAGGTCTCACATATTGGTCTCTACCTCACTGTGTAATTGATGACCTTGAACTTCTGATCTTCCTGCCTCTCCTCCCAAGTGTTGGGATTAGAGGTGTAGGCCACCACAGATGGTTTATGAGGCGCTAGGGATTCAACTCAGGGCTTCACGAATGCTAGACAAGTACTCTACCAACTGAGCTCTAATCCCAGCCCTGCAAGATTCCATTTTCTAAGACAGAAAAAAAAAAAAATACCTGGTCTGTAGATGAAAGTCTATAGAAAACCCCGAACTCTGATTAGGGATGAGACTCTTCAGATGTCATCAAGACATCTGAGTCTAGACCCCAAGTTAGCCTTCTCCCATCCACATATTCCACGGCCATCAACTCATACGGGCCGAAGTAGGAGTGACAGCTTTGGGCATTGGACAGAAAGGGAAGGAACTCTTGGAACAGCCCGGTGTGTAAGGGGATGGGTGACTAGGACATTCAAAGAGGAAGAAAGGATGGCCAGAGGTGGTCCCACCAAAGCTTTGCTTGTGGAGTTACTGCTGGCTTGGGGATTTCATGATTGACATACGTCAATAGGTTCGGGAAGAATTAATAAATTGTAGGACATATTGCCAAGAGCATTTCTAGAAGAAGGCAGTATAGATAAGACTCGAAGAAGATAGTAAACCGGGAGGGGAAGAAGAGGTTATAGGGTGAATTGCTATAAAAAGGGCTTCTTCTAATCCTCTGTCTTGGACCTTTACCTCATAGAAACAGTGCTTCAAGAAATTCCATTCCTTTCCCCACAAAGCCTTGCTTTTCTCACCTTTCATAAGAAGGCTTTGCAGAGATTCTTAACTTGGGGTCATAGACTGATCCCTCCAGATGAGACCATGGCTGCAGGGTAAGTTTCAAGAGAACAGGAGTCCTCACCCAGACAAATCATCTTCAAAAATATTCTGTGTAATTTGTGTGAACCCGTGAGTTTTTCTGTAAGCTGAGTCTTTTAATGAACTTCTTCAAGACTATGGATCCAGGGCTGAAGAGATAACTCAGATGTTAAGAGCACATGGTATTCTTGCAGAAGACCTGGGTTCAATTCCCTGCATCCATATGATAGCTCACAACCATCCACAACTCCAGTCCCAGGGGATCTTATGCCCTCGTCTAACCTCCTCGGGCACCATTCACATGCATGATGCACAGACATACACGCAAGCAAGCAAAACCTCCAACATATAAAATAAAGAAATCTAAAAATAAAAATTTAAAAAGACTATTGATCCATATTTGACTGCTTGTACTGGGCAGGTTTGTGTGTCAACTTGACACAAGCTATTGAGTCATCAGAGGAAGGAGCCTCAGCTGAGGAAGTGCTTCCTTGAGATCCAGCTGTGAGGCATCTTCTCATTTAGTGATCAGTGAAGGAGGGGCCAGCCCATGGTGGGTGGTGCCATCCCTGGGCTGTCGGTCCTGGATTCTGTAAGAAGGTGGGCTGACTTGATGCAGAGGGGAGGGGCTAGGTCCGGCCCCAATTTAGTATGCCAGCCTGTGTTGACTAACCAAGGGAGGCCTTATCCTCTGTGAGGAGGGGATGGAGATGGGATGGGAGTAGTGGGGTGGGGGAGGGGAGGGAGGGGGAACAGGGGTTAGTAGGTAAAAGGAAAGAAAAAATTTTAAATAATATATATATATATATATATATATAAACGGTGGGCTGAGCAAGCCATGGGAAGAAAGCCAATAAGCAGCTCCCCTCCATGGCCTCTGCATCAGCTCCTACCTCCAGGATCCTGCCCTGTTTGAGTTCCTGTCTGGACTTCCTTCAGTGATGAACAGCAATGTGGAAGTGTAAGCCAAATAAATCCTTTCCTCCCCAACTTGCTTTTTGGTCACGGTGTTTCATCGCAGCAATAGAAATCCTAACTAAGACACCATTTCTATTAAGAAATTCTGAGCTCTCATTGGTCCAAGAGACACAGGCTGACAGGATGGATACGAAATCAGGACCCATCCTTCTGCTGCATACAAGAAACACACCTCAACTTGAAAGACAGACACTACCTCACAGTAAAAGGCTGGGGAAAGACTTTCCAATGAAATGGACTTAAGAAGCAAGCTGGTATAGCTATCCTAATATCTGACAAAATAGACTTCAAACTAAAATCAATCAAAAGAGATCGAGAAGGACATTGCATATTTATCACAGAAAAGATCCACCAAGATGGAGTCTCAATTCTGAACATCTATGCCCCAAATACAAGGCACCTACATTTGTAAAAGAAACATTACTAAAGCTTAAATTGCACATCAAACCCCACACATTAATATTGGGAGACTTCAATACCCCATTCTCACCACTGGACAGTTCTACCAGATCTAAACTTAACAGAAATAAGGGACCTAATAGATGTTATGACTCAAATGGACTTAATCAATATCTACAGAATATTCCACCCTAACAATAAAGAATATACCCTTTTCTCAGCACCCCATAGAATCTTCTCTAAAATCGACCACATACTCCGTCACAAAGCAAATCTCAACAGATACAAAAAAATTGGAATAACCTCCTGTATTCTATCAGACCACCACGGCTTAAAGTTAGATTTCAACAACAACAAAAATTACAGAAAGCCTAAAATGTCATGGAAACTGAATAATGCTCAGCTGAATCACCAATGGGTCAAGGAAGAAATAAAGAAAAAAATTAAAAATTTCGCTGGGCGGTGGTGGCACACGCCTTTAATCCCAGCACTCGGGAGGCAGAGGAAGGCAGATCTCTGTGAGTTCGAGGCCAGCCTGGTCTACAAAGCAAGTTCCAGGAAAGGCGCAAAACTACACAAGAGAAACCCTGTCTTGAAAAATCAAAAAAAAAATTAAAAACTTCCTAGAATTCAATGAAAATGAATGTACAGCATACCCAAACACTTATGGGACACTATGAAAGCGGTGCTAAGAGGAAAATTCATAGCACTAAATGCCCACATAAAGAACTTGGAGAAATCTCACACTAGTGACTTAGCAGCACACCTGAAAGCTCTAGAACAAGAAGAAGCAGAGTCTCCCAGGAAGAATAGACGCCAGGAAATAATCAAATTGAGAGCTGAAATCAATAAAATAGAAACAAAGAGAACAATACAAAGAATCAATGAAACAAAGAGTTGGTTCTTTGAGAAAATCAACAAGATAGACAATCCTCTATCCAAACTAACCAAAAGGCAGAGAGAGAGCATCCAGATTAACAAAATCAGAAATGAAAAGGGGGACATAACAACAGACATTGAGGAAATCCAGAGAATCATCAGGTCATACTTCAAACACCTGTACTCCACAAAATTGGAAAATCGAAAAGAAATGGAAAATTTTCTGGATAGGTACCACATACCAAAGTTAAATCAAGACCAGATAAACAATTTAAATAGACCAATGTAGACAAATTTCTAAACAGTCTTATTAAATAAAAAAACACGGAGCCAAATATAGGGGTGAAAGCCGTAGAGATCAGGGAAATAGTGATAACCACCAACCTTACCTCTGCAGCTCTGCAGCTACCAAAAGTGAGCTACTTCCTGTCTATTCTTGCCTGTATTGCCTTGCTCTTCTGCCCTCTCATTGGCTCTTAGCCCAGCTACCTCACATTCTTGTCACTGTCTGTCTGTACAGACCTTCAGGTCTCTATGGTTGGTACTGGGATTAAAGGTGTGTGTCACCACGCTTGGCTCTGTTCCCAGTGTGACCTTGAACACACAGAGACCCTGCCTGTCAAGTCATCGGATTAAAGGCATGTGCTACCACTGCCTGACTTCTATGTTTACTTAAAAATGGCTGGCCTTTTTCCCCTTGATCTCCAGGCATGCTTTATTTGTTAACATACAAAAAAAATATCATCACATTTCAGCACAAATAAAGTATCACCACAGACCAATAACCCCTAAGGAAATAGAAACAGTCATTTAAAGTCTTCCAACCAAAAAAAAGCCCAGAACCAGATGGTTTCAATACAGAATTCTACCACATTTTCAAAGAAGAGTTAATACCAATACTCTTTAAATTGTTCCACACAATAGAAACAGAAGGAACGTTATCAAATTCTTTTTATGAGGCTACAGTTACTCAGATTAATGTTTCAGCAATGTTGGTGAAAATAAAAACAATTTATAAAAATAAAATGAATTTCTATGACACTGGTTTAAATTCCCAGAAAGTACATAAAGCTACTATGTAAAATAAATATGAGAAATCAAATGTCAGATAGATAGATAGATAGATAGATAGATATACATAGAAGATGAATAATAGATGCTAGATAGATTATAGATAGGTAGATTATAGATGGTCGATAGATGATAGATAGCTAGACAGAATAAATAATGATAGGTATAGGAGATAGATGGAAGAATGGATGGATGGATATACAGAAAACCAAAACCATTATAGGGTAGATTAAAAGGGTTTGAAATAAATGAAGAAATTTATAGCATATTCATGGGCTGGAGGATTCTGTAATGTAAAGACTTAAATTCTTCCTCAGTTGAAATTTAAAATCAATACAACGCCAATCAGAAGCCCAACAGGACTTTCACCGTCCTCGATAGACAGACTGACAGCTCTTCTTTCTCTTCCCTTCCTCTTTCCTGGCCTTTCTTTCGCAAAATTACCTAAGGACAATGGTTTCTCACCATCAGAGCAGAGATACAAATATACAGAGGAGAGACCAGAGCGGGCCCTCTTTAGTGAACTGGATATTGATGTGAACTCATTGTCTTCAGTATACATAAACGGACATAGAGATTAGCCCTACTAAAACCCAGGATGTGGCAGAGACTGCTATTGGTCTCTATTCCCAAATCTTTCCCGGTGGTAAACCTTGAGAATACAGTATCTCCATTCATATCTCTATTTCTGTTTTCACCAAATGTAGATCAATTTAAACACCAAAAATCATCTGGGGAGAGAAAGCTCAGTCAGTAAATTGTTTGCTACAGAAGCATGAGAACCTGGGTTAGATACCCAGGACTCACGTATAAAACCTTGCATGGTGGCATGGGTTTGTAATCCCAGCACAGGGGAGGTGGAGACAGAGGAACCTGGAGTTAGTTCCCTGGCCAGCCAGCCTAGCCTAACTGGGGAGCTCAAGGGTCTCAGTGAGAGACCTCAGGATAGAACCCGAGGAAAGGCACCCAAGGTTGGTCTCTGGCCTCCAGGTCCACCTGTAGACACACAAGCACACATGCACCCAAGCTCAAAAGTCAAAATAAATGACAGTAGTAATTGAATACACTCCACTGAGTCACATGGGAAGGCATCAGTAGGAGCTGTTATAAACTGAAAGCATATTAAAGACAGAGGGTGTCTGCGTCACTCCAAAACATGATCCCAGGGCCACCTAATAATAACCAGTGGTTCTCAACCTTCCTAATGCTGCGACCCTTTAATACAGTTCCTCATGTGGTGGTGACCCCCAACCAGAAAATTATTTCAGTGCTACTTCGCAACTGTAATTTTGCTACTGTTATGAATCATAATGTAAATATTTGATATGCAGGATATCTGATGTGTGACCCCTGTGGGGGGTCAGGACCCACAGGTTGAGAACTGCTGACAAGTCAAGGGCTGACTTCACATTTAGAAGTCTGACAGACACTACATGAACCAAATGGTCAATGTTATGATGATTGATGGTGGCAAACATTGAAATCCTGAAATCCACACTGGTTCTGTGATATTCCTACCAAGAATGGATAACCCGAATCTCGAAATGATCCAACAAGGACAGATCTATATTGCTGGGCATTTAACAGAGCAACTGAGCTGTGGTCTTCATATGCATTCAGGGAACATCTGAGGAGGCTGTCCCTGACTGATAAAGAGTAAAGGGACATCTGTCAAAGGCAATGTGTGGTCCTCAGCCGAGTCCTTGGGACAACTGGTGAGACCTGATGACAGATTCCAAAGCTGAATTCCTGATTTGGATGGCTGTGGGTTAGAAAAGACTGCCCTTGGTGGAAACACATCCAAGTGTCCAAGAGTGACAGTACAACCTACTCCCAAATGGCTCAGAAAACAATAGTTTTGCTTCTGTACTTGAAACTTTTCTTTGAGTTTGAGATTGTTTGAACATTAAAAAAATTAAATTAAATTAAAATACCCATGGAAGCGGAAACACCCTAGAAGAGCCAAGGTGCCGCCAAAGGAGCACAGGTTGGGAGAAGTTGTGCTACTGAATATCAGGAGGTATTAAGGGATACTAACAAGGACCATGTGGTACTTAATGGCACAAGGGTAGAGAAATGGACTAATGGAGCAGGAGAGAGCGCACATAAACAGGCCTACTTTAAATGGAGACTTCCTAAATTACTAGTTAGTGCTACCGAACAGTGGGGGGGGGGGGGCTAGCAAATAGCGCTGGGTTAATTAGAAGACCATATGGAAAAAGTTAAACCCTGCGTACTCCCCAGCACATATACAAAAATTAAATCCAGGTGGATTGCAGAGCCAACGTGGGAAGTGAGCAGTAAAGCAGAACTTTCTGAGATGGTGGAAACGTTCTCAAGTTAATTCTCTATTACCTAATGCACTTAGACACTCAGTGCATATGGCTCGTGAATTTACTTTCAACCAAATTGTCCTGTATGGGCAGTGACTATGCACTGGACAGCACAGATTTTCAAAGTAGTTGAAGAAAATGTCTCCATCATTTTGTCCTTGGAAAATAAAAATACTTAAGGGGAAATGATACACTATACTTCATTAAAATGAAGAATGTTTGCTCTTGGACCAACAAATTGACTCAGTGAATACAGGTGCTTGCCATGGAAGCCTGGCCACCTAAGTTTAACTCCCAGAAGGCAGACAAAGGCAGACAGAGAGCAGTGACCCACGAAGCTGTTCCCTAACCTCCATACACGTGGCATGGCGTGCAAACCCACTCACACACACAAACAATGCTAAATACTTTAAAAAAGAATTTCTGTTCTTTATTAAAAGAGTGAGGGCGGGCACAATAGAGCAAAGAAAAAGCATATTAAATAATTGATACAGGAGTTAACATTCAGATCCCCGAAGAAGTCTTCCAAATGGATAAGAAAAAGATAGTCTAACAAAACAAAACAAAACAAAACAAACCCACATAGGGTGTTTTAGTAGAGACCTTACAAAAGGTGATATGAAATGCTCTATAAAATATATATGGCTGGAGAGATGGCTCAGTGATTAAGAGCACCAACTGCTCTTCCAGAGGACCTGAGTTCAATTCCCGGCAACCACATGGTAGCTCACAACCACTTGTAGTGAGATCTGGTGCCCTCTTCTGGCCTGCAAGGACACATGCAGGCAGAATACTGTATACATAATAAATAAATCTTAAAAAAAAAAAAAGCGAAAATATATATTATCCTTGGTATTATCATCAAGGAAATGAAAACTAGAAATCCAACCATATAATGCCATCCTCATGATAGGTTGACTAAAATTAGAGGAATTTCAATGGAAGGGTGGGCTTGAATGAGTAGAAGCTGGCCACTCTCCTGTGTCAGAGCTGAGAGCGTGCCCTCTTCAGGCTATTCTGGACAACTATGTGGCCTTACCTGGTAAACTGAATGTATGCATCCCCTATTACCCAGAAATTTCATTTCTAGGCAAATATCCACATAAACATGTGCGCACACATGCCAAGAAACATGTTTAAGAATAGCTATTCTCCTTATTATCCATAATAGTGTAAAATAGGAAATAATCCACCAGCATCTATCAACAATGAAGTGGTAACGAGGGGTTGGAATGATGACTTAGAAGTGAAGAGTACATACTGCCCTCGCAGAAGACCTGAACTCAGTCCCCCAGTACCCATGGTGGGTGGCTCACAACCACCTGATGCTATTCTAGCTCCAGGGGACTGAATACCTTTCTTTTTCTTTTTGTCTCTGTGGGCATTGCACTCATATGTACAAACCTTCCCCATTACATACACACACAATCAAAAATAAAATCCTTTAGAAAGCTAAACAGAAGATTGCTATATGAATGCAGTACACTATTTATTATATAGCAATAAAGATCAGTGATGTACTGATCTGGCCAGTGCGGGTAAACATGTAGAGCAAAGGAAACTGATCCAGATAGTAGATTCTTCATCTTCAAGGCCACCTTTCCCTCTGTGCTCTGCATTTTTCTGCCTTCCCAAATCTCTTTCTTCTCTCTCCCAGGCTCTACCAACAGTAAACCCTAGAGTAAGTCTCGAAGTGAGGAAGAGGAAGGACCACAGCTTCACATAGCGTCAGTTGTTACTGGTTCCCATTTTTTTCTTCCAACAAAGAAACGGCATCACTGCATCTTGTTAGCAGTCTGAGAGTCACCTCCACAGCGTCTCTCCCCTTAGTCTTTAAATGTTAACAATTCCAGCTTCTTGCCTAGGTTTCATCATCCCTGGAGGCGACGATTGTGTCCTAAACCTGCTGTCTTCATGGATCTCTCTTGGTCTCCACGATTCTTTGGTACTCAATTAGAAATCATTATATTAACTTATTTTCGAAGTTCAGGGTATGCCTCAGTTGGTAGAGTGCTTGTCTAGCACACACACAAGCCCCTGAAATCAACGCTCAGCACAGGAAAAAAAAAATCTCTGCTAAAATAACTGGTATGACGTCTCCAAATCGACCCCCTAAAGCTCAAAATAATAGCACAATTCCATTTATATAAAATTCAAAAGCAGACAAAACTGGCGGGATCTTTAGGGAGAAGCGTGGGGGCTCTGCATTGGAAAGATACGGGGTGAGGTGTCTCATGGGAAGCTGGCTGAGTTCTCTTTGCTGGCTTCAATGCGGCTGACACAGCGTGCCCCTACATGATTAATTCATTGAGCTGCTTGTTCATGCTGGGCACTTTTCAGTGTGTAGGGTTAAAAAAAAAAAAACTTTAATAATAATGTTTTAGAATTACATTTCTGCTAGTTTTAGGAAGAAGAGGGATTCCTGAAATGGAAAAATTGCATCTTGTACATGTGTTGTCTCCCAGTATAGACTACTGGCATCAGGAGCCATTTCACTTACATGACAGAGACCAAGTCCCAATGCTCAGAGATCCCACATTGACTAGATGCGACCTTAGGACCTGGAAGAGCTTCGTGGGCTCTCCAAGAGTTTCGCTCACACAGTGAGGCTTAGGAACCACTAACACTGGCTGTGTTGTGTGTGTCTACTGTACACACACTACAGCCATGGTATAGATTATAGGAACGAACATTTACCGGATGTTTTGGAACAAATGCAAAGCTATATCCACACGCAAGGAAATTATAAAGCCTGTCCTACCCCTATGAAACCATGCATTGGATTTTATCCATCCACATTTTCCCAGGTTGAAGGATGTCTTGTGACATTTCACCAATCACTAATGGAGCTTAAATAATGTGGGATTTCATGATCAGCTTTTACCCCTTCTTGAAGTAATCCCTGGAAATCTGGAAAGTGGTTTGGGTGCTTGATTTGGACTACATGGCAGTTCTTGGCTCTGGCCCCTTGGAGACCCTGGTGGTAGCTCTGAAAACTCTGAGCATACGCAAAGACATGGTTCTATATGATTTCTAGAGAGTTCTCTGCCTTACATCTGTAAACTTGCCAGGGATCTGTAGCCTCTTGGCTTTACAGAATTTGTCCTGTAGAATTTCTGTGTTTGGTAGACATCTTAACTCCAGAAGCAGGTAGGGTCTTTGAGGTTTATGGCAAACCTGCTTTGGATGAGGGGATATCAACAAAAGAGAACTCAGGGGCTCCCATTCTAATTCTATTCCCAGCAACAGTGGGAACCTGATTCCTTCATAGTATTATTTTCCCAATATAGACTTCCGACTTCCATGTAATATTATGAAGTTTTATATTAATATAACCATTGTTATCATGGAATAAGGTATGACCCGAAGAAATCCCAGAGAATTTGGATTACATTTTAAAACTGAGATTTGTATCATCAACTATGATAATAGCTGAAAATCTACCAGGATTTTCTCTGACAATAATACGTATTGTGTTGAATTCTTTGTTATTTGATTCATCACACAGAAGATTATGTCTGAGGAAAATAATGGGTTTAGTAATCACACGAAAACCAGTATGACATATGCTACGTTCTACTTCAATAGTAGGTCTGCAGCCAACAAACATTAATAACTGAGTGTGTGCTTTTATTCACTGTAAACGGACATCCAATGACAAGATCACCAGACCCTCTGAAGCTTCCTGCCCCTGGCAGACAGTAAACACTCTAGGTGTGGCTTGAAAATCATAAGGCTGATTGTTGTGGAGTCCCTTTATACAGCAAGTTACATAGACTTTTCAAGGAAATGGGTCCACCCATTACATGACTTCATAGTCTTACATTCCCCACCCCCCCAAAAAAAAGAAAGAGAGAAATCCAAGTTGCCCTAGTTTCATTCTGTGGCTCTGATAAATATCATGACCAACAGCAACTTAGGATTGTTATTCAGATTTCACCTCCAGGTCACAATGCATCACTGAGAGAAGCTGGGGCAGGAACTGAAGCAGAAACCGTGGAGGAACACTGCTTACCGGGTCCCGCCCTGGCTCATGCCCAGTAAGCCTTCGTATACACCCTAGACTCACCTGCCTAGGGATGGTGCCACCCACAGTAGGATGTGCCTTCCCATATCAATCACCAATCAAGACAGTCTTTCACAGACGTGGCTCCAGGCCACTCTGATGAAGGCAATTCTTCAGTTGAATCTTCCCAACTGATTTCTAGTTTGTGTCAAGTTGATGCTAAAAATAATCCAAACTGCAAATTGATTTTAAGTTGCATATTACTTGTACCTTTCATCAGAAACTGAAAATACCAATCTATTGACCAACCAGACCTCCCCCTTTCCTGGTAAACTATACTTTTAGATAGCCTCCCTTCCTAGAAACTGCAAAACTAATGTGCTGGAGCAGACACCTATCTGAAAGACTTTCATGACTTGTGAATGACTCATTATCACTCACTCGACTGAGCCGAGCACTTTATGTGAGATAGCAACTAATTATCACAAAGCTCAGTAGGGATGTTGTTATCCACATTTTTCAGATATTTGAGGTTAGAGAGGTTAAGTTATGCATCCCAGATCACAGGAATAGGTAGCAGGGCCAGCAGCAACTACCTTCTGTGGCCACTGGAATGGGATGGATACAGGCCAGGCACCGTAGTGCATGCTTTTAACCCCAGCACTTGGGAGGCAGAAGCAAGTAGATCTCTCTGAGTTCCAGGCCAGCCAATACCACATAGTGAGATCCTGTCTCAAAAAGGGGGGTGGGGGTGAGGGATGGGGGATGCAGATAGAGTACATCAATACAACGGATGCGGAGAAACCAGGCAGGTTCTGCCTTTTACAAATACTTAATACGAGAACTGTGCTGTATTAAAAAAAAAAATTAGTAATTTGTAAAGTGCTGTGTGCCAGATCATTGCAATAAGTTGCTGTATGTACATGGTTTCATTTAAGCCTCATATTAGCTGACAGCATAATTAATTCCCTGATTTCTCATTTTATAAATGTGAAACATGAATCAGAGGCTTAGGAAACCTCAACTAAGATCAATGGCACAGTGAGGACTTGAACTGAGATCAATTTGACTTCAGAGTCCATGTATCAAGCGTGCTGATATACCGTGTCTTGGGACACACGTTAGTCACTTTCCTCGTTACCGTTACAAGAGCTATTTAGAGAAGGAAGGGATTATTTTGGCTCGTAGTTGGAAGGTAGAGTCTCTCATAGGCAGTGTAAGCATGGTGGTAAGAGGAGGAAGGAGGAAGAGTAAACTGAATGTAGGTGCCCAGCTCACTTTCTCCTTTCTATTCGGTCTTAAACCCCAACCTATGGGATGGGGCCACCTCTTTGACACTCCCTGCCCTGTTAAGAATATTTAGAAGCATCCTTATGGACAGATACACCCAAAGTTGTGTTTCCATATGGATCCCAGTTCCTACTAAATCAGTAATGGAAATTAACCATCACAGGGCACAAAATCATGCATGTGGTGTGATGTCAATTTAACGGTAAAATATGTATCACAGTTACACTGTGGGTGTATGTGTAGAACAGACCGGAAGGAAACACAAAATAATTAAAAGTCCTCACTAAGGATCAGATTACCGATTACGTTTATTATCTTCTTCATATTCTTCCCCTTTGTCTTCCTCCTCCGCTTCTCCTTCTTTTTCTTCTCCTCCTTCTCCTTCTGAGACCAAGTCTCACTATGTAACCTTGGCTGGCGTGGAACTTGCTTTGGAGAAGAGGCCAGCCGTGAACTCAGAGATCTGCTTGCCTCTGCCTCCCCAGTGCTCGGATTAAGACAAGCACCACTAAATCTGGCTTCTCCATATTTTCTTCTAGCTCTCCATTTTTCAATTTTTGATAAATATCTGTCATGTAATCAATTCAAAACAGTATAAAGCAGGCACGTCACTAGCATTTAATGCTGAGTGTCCTCTGAAATCCACTCTTCACATGTGATAGGCAATCATCTCTTCCTCAGTGCCCAGTTTTGTTTTGTTTTTTGTTTTTTGTTTTTTTCAAGACAAGATTTCTCTGTGTAGTTTTATGTCTTTCCTAGAACTCTCTCTGTAGCCCAGACTGGCCTCGAACTCACAGAGATCCGCCTGGCTCTGCCTCTCAAGTGCTGGGATTAAAGGCATGCGCCACCACCGCCCGGCCACTGCTCAGCTTTTTGTGCCCGCTCACACACAGAAGGGATACTGCCACATTCCAGGCCTCTCCCCTGAGCCTCACAGCGTCCATCAGTCCATCAGTACCACTTTCTCCTCCTACCAATCTCCAGCACTCTCCCTCAGGCCCACCCCCAATGCCTAATCTTAGCCTGTGTCTTGACAGCTTCAAAATCTACACAAATGACACATACCCAGCACTCCAGCCAATCATTTGCTTGGCTCCCCTGGGAGCTACCCATTAACCCTTTCCTTCCCCCCTACTTTGCTATTGCCATCCCTTTATATGACCTTTAACCACGAACTCTTTTTATCAACCCTACTTGATCGGGTACTTCCGCCACACTTCACCTTTGTGGTGTAGAGAATGCTTCATTTCTGAGTCTCCTCTGGCCTTTCTCATTCTCGACATTTCTTCTCTAGTTTAGAATCTGTGAACCATCATTTTAAGGCTGCAGCCCCTGTACCCCTCCTCCCCCCCATCGCATTCACCTGAAGATAAACAGACATCCACCAGCTCCATTGTTTGCTCCCAGAGCTATGCCAGATTCATACAACTGGTTGCCTTGGCCCTCACTTTAAAACTCATGATTCCACAACACATATGGGCTTTCATCCTAACACAACAGCCCAGTGTGGTAGGTGACAGACAGGGTAAAGATGATTATCTAAGCACATGATGGAAAATTGTGAGCACTGGCCACTCTCTTTGGCTTTGGCTGTGCACTCTCAACATGCCAACCCGTAAAGATGATTGTCTTTCAATCTTTGTTTGCTACTGGGCAAAAAACTAAATAGACTCTTTGCACAGTCCCTTCCCTGGAGAAGGTTTGTTCCAGCAAATGATGTAGACCTTGGTCTGTGTCTCTGCCGCTGTCCATGAGGTGATTCCGTGCCAGGAATCTCTGCCAATCTCTCTGCTCTCCCATTTCCCATTACAGAGAGAAGAAGCTCCTGGGTACAGAACACAGTTATTGCAGCTTCATTTCTCACACCACTGGACTGACCACCTCTGTACAAAGTGATATGGAGGAGACGGGAGAAGCTATCGAAAACCGAGATGGGGCCAGAGTCAAACATTATGGGTTGTCAGTCCCAGCGAAGGATCGTCTATCTGGTGAGTGCTTCAGTTAGCAGAATCTGAAAAGTGTGAGCCTCTTCTTACATGGTCCTTGGGTGTTTCTAAGACTCCCCCAAGTATAACTTACTTTGTCCTGGTCTTGACTGTGCAGGAAAAAAACAAACAAACAACAACAACAAAAAACAGTAAGCTGAACTCCATCGGGAAGACAAAGAGGTAGGATAAAGAGAGAGGAAGTCTTGGAGAAGCGCAGCACACTCTGAATGAGATGATGAGAACCTCTCTCCCCAGAGAAAGAAAGGAAACACTTAGTTCCCATAATCCCTGTAGTGTGCTCCATGGACCAGTGCTGCCTTTGAGCTATTTGTTAAGTGTAAGTTCAGAAATTATACATACCACAAACCTAAGGATTGGACAGATTAATTCTGTCTGTTAATTTTAAAAAAAGAGAGAGAGAGAGACTTAGCTTTTGTCTATCCTTTATTT
>CABHPH010146006.1:29475-41297 GCA_902168325.1 Peromyscus nudipes | reverse complement strand
GGGTGGGTGGGTGGGTGGGTGGATGGATGGATGGATGGATGGATGGGTGGGTGGGTGGGTGGGTGGGTGGGTGGATGGATGGATGGATGGATGGATGGATGGATGGATGGATGGAGACTGCTGATAGGTTGATGGTTGGTGGATAGATGGCTGGATTGATGATGGATAAAGTGGTCCACATATGATATTTCCCTTCAGATTCTGATTTATTTCTCTTAACATGATGATCTCCAGTTTCAACCATTTTCCTGCATCAACATGATGTCAGTCTTTACGGTTGAACAAAAGTCCACTAAATACACACACCATACATTCTTTATCTAATCATCTGCTGATAGACATCTAGGCTGGTTCCACAGTGCCTGTTATAAATAATACCAGGTACCCACAAGGGTGGGCTGTCTTTTAAACTGTGCTGTTATGCATGAATGAACTCTCCATATTTCCTAATTTGATCTAATCCCCAAAGTGTTGTTGTTGTTGTTGTTGTTGTTGTTATATTTTAAAGCCATGCCCTGGGTGAGTAAATGCATTGCTAGTGTAACATGTGGGTGGAGGCTGGCAAGAAAATAGTCATATGAGGCACCATGATAGATACGAAAGCACAGGCCTCAGAAATTCTTCCACAGTAACACGTAGAAACGTTCTAGAAGCACACGGGAGAAGCTGCAGAGGGACCACGGAGTGTACTACACTATACACCACCAGTTACTTCTGAGAAGGACAAAGTGAGGTGGTAAAAGTGAGAGTCTGGGGAAAGCATCATGAAAATCTGAAAGTGAAAGCGTGTGTGTGTGTTTGGGCAGGGGGAAATCCCTCAGTCTGAGAAAGCTCTGCACAGCACACAAGCATACTTTGAAATAAAGGACGCAGCTGCTGTGAATGTGTTCTGCTCTATTCTCAAAGACGTGGAGTAACTGTACAGCCCAAGCCCACATGAAAAGCCCAGTTCTGACCACAGTAATAAAATGCCATTGGGCAGATCCCTGCAAGTCACGAACAGACTGGCTTCCATCCTCTTCCTTGAGTCCAGTCACTCGGCAGCACATCCAGGCGGCGGGTTTCCGTTTCCCCAGTGAGCAGGTGCAGACACAGCGTGGACACTGTAGGGAACCTCGCCTTCCCTCGGTGACTTCTTCACGTACACACTCTGGTCTTCCGCTGAAATGGATTTCATCCAGGATTTCCAAGTCCCCTTAGGTGGGAAGTTCTCCAGCAAACACTGTGAGATGGCACCCTAACACAGCTCTTCTCAGCTCACTTGACACGTTGAGTGTCTCACAAGTGTCAGTGAGTAAACCAAACTGTCAACTAGGAGCTAATTGTACTTAAAATGGGACAAAATATTTGCTCGAGTGTTCTACTGATTTACTAAATTAGAAATTCCACTACCCATTTGCTTCAGCTCCCTATAGGGAAGCCATGATTTGGGGAGATTACATTAAAGCAGTGACACGCGCCATCGGCATATCAGTTGCCCTAAACCTTGAGCCACATTAGAATCACCTAAGGTGCTTACAACAATCCCTAGACACCCAGGGACACGGTGGAGTGATTAAGCTGAAACTTCCTAAGGAAAACTGTTCTGCTTTGCTTCAAGTCTCCAGGCCATTCATTCCAATTGCTACTAAGTGTAAGAACTTTAATAAACTCACAGATCACCTGAGTTCTTCAATAAAGACAGGTTCTAACTCCACAAGCCTACATTAAGCCCTGCAGCCACCGCATAAGTTCCAGGGTGGTGGAATAAGTTTCTAGATTCCTCACACAAGAATCTAGGCAGGAGGTTAGAGAAGGATCAGCAGTTAAAAGGACTTGCTGCTCTTCCAGATAGTTGTAGTTCTCCAGGGGATCTGATGCCCTCTTCTGGCCTCCAAGAGTATCCACAAATGTGACTGACACACAGAAATAAGACAGGTCTTTAAAGAAAGAATAAGGGCCACTCTGGAGGCAAGCAGATCTCTGTGAATTTGAGGCCAGCTTAGTCTATAGAGTGAGTTCCAGGACATCCAGGGATGTCTCAAAAAAACAAAACAAAACAAAAAGGAAAAATAAGGGAGGGATTTTTTATTACTTAACATAATTTATTGAATCTTTGATAATTTCACATCATGAACCCTAATTCTGCTCACCTCCCAGTCCCCTACACCCATGCCATCAGGGTCAATTCTCCCTCACCTGTGGGGAGAATTTCTACCAAGTTCAGGAGGGTGCTAGCTCTCCCATGAGGGTTGGGGCCAGCTCTCTTGCTGCAGTGTCCAGCAAGGGGCAGGATCAGCTCAGCATGGCCCTCTGATTCCATCACACATGGTTCCTATGGCTCCCTGAAGTGACCCGGGCCACAGACATCAACACAGACCCCAGGTGCAGCAGGACCATGGACCCAGACATGGCCCTTGGTGGCAGCTTAGGCCTGGTTGAATAAGAGAGATTCCTCATCTGTGTTGTAGAATATTATTTTTTAAGACATGCTACATTTGTTTATGCTGTGGAACATTTGTTTAATGATACAAAGATATGTTGCCTTCTTTTATGTTGCATGTATTTAACTCTGTGAAGCTGTGTTACTGTGCCTGTCTAAAACACCTGACGGTCTAATAAAGAGCTGAACAGCCAATAACAAGTAACAAGGCAGGAGAAAGGGTAAGCGGGCTGGCAGGCAGAGAGAAGAAATAGGAGGAGAAATCTGGGAGGAAAAGAAGGGAGAACAGGAATAAGAAAAGGAGAAAGAGCAAGAGAACAAGGAGAGGATGATGCTAGGGGCCAGTCACCCAGCCACCCAACCACCCAACCACCCAACCGCCCAGCCACCCAGCCACCCAACCACACAGCCACACAGCTACCCAGCCACACAGCCACACAGCCAGCTACACAGTAAGAGTGCAAGTAAGATACACAGAAGTAAGAAAAGGAAAAAGCCCAGAGGCAAAAGGTAGATGGGATAATTTAAGAAAAGCTGGCAAGAAACAAGCCAAGCTAAGGCTGGGCACTCATAAGAAATAGTAAGTCTCCATGTGTGTTTTATTTGGGAGCTCGGTGGTGGGCCCCCAAAAGAGCAGAAGAGTGGAAAAAAGAAAGAAACAAACAACAACACATCTGTGGCTCAGTTGTGGAGCACTTGACTAACAAGCTGAGCCCTCTCTCTCATCCCCAACGCCAGACATGTGGACATCCCTGTGATCCCAGCACTCAGGAAGTAGAGGCAGGAGGATCATGAGTTCAGGGTCATCCACACTTATATAGGGAATGTAAGGACAGCCTGGACTACATGAGATCCTGTCTCAAAACGGGAAAATTTAAAAAGAATAAAAACTTATCCGAGATGCATTACAGTAGTATCTGCTATGAAAAAAATACTGACTGGCCTCTGCATACTGCTGGCAGAGGAAGAACTATGATATGTCCAAACAGTGAATCACATTGAAATAAGGTAAATAACAATGCTCAACAGACTATACAGCATCAGTCTATAGGTATTAAAAGTACACATCAAAACACCAAAGTCAAGACTGCAGGTTTAACTGGGAGGGGAAGTGTACAGTGAGCCTCTTCCAAATCTGCAATGTTTTCTTTAAAAATACAACAAAATAAAGCAAAGTCTGAGGAAATCGCAGAGCTCTGTGGTGTGTGCATACAGATTCACTCGATTATCCAACTTGCATGCATTGAGTAAGTTTTAATTCTTAATTTATATACACCCTCATATACTCAAATTCTTAGAGTTGTCATTTATAATAGCCAAAAGGTAGAAGGAACCCAAATGTCCATTGATGGATGAATAGGTAAGCTACACGTAGCCTCTACACGAAACAGGATAGTAGTCAGTCTTTTTAAATAAAGGCAATTTTGACACACAGTTCAGTGCTGAAGAACCTTGTGGACATTATGTTTAGTTAAATAAGACAGGTGTGGGGGAGGGAGCTACAGGATCCCACTTATGTAAGATTCCTCAATCAGTCAAATTCATAAGGATAGAAAACAGAATGGTGGCAGCCAGAACCTGGAGGAGCAGGCAATGGAAGCTTTAGCGGGAGATCTAATTGGTCTGCCTCCCAAGTGCTGGGATTAAAGGCGTGTGCCACCTCTGCCCGGCCTCTAATTGGTCTTAATAATAAAAACCCAGAGTCAGATATCAGCGTAAATGCTGAAAGACCAGAGAAGTAAAGCAGCAGCCATAGTCACCTCTTACCTCCATGACTCCTCCTACTGAAAAGGGGCCGAGCTCCTGTCTCCACCCAGCCATATCACTTCCTGTCTCCTGTCTATACAGACCTCCAGATCTCTATGGTTAACTAACGGCTAGCTCCACCCTCTGATCTTCAGGCAAGCTTTATTTGTTAGAGCACAAACAAAATATCACCACAGGAAGCTTGTGTATGAGAACAGTTTCGGATTGGGAAGATTAAAAATGCTCTGGAGTAGAACTGTGATCATGGTCACACAACAAAGCGAATGAATTTAATGCCACTACACTGCGCACCAGAAGTGATTACAGCGATCCATTTTGTTATGCATGTGTTACACCTTTAAGATTTAACTTTAAAAATCACAATAATTTTATGTGTTCATCAGGAGGGGGATTCCCTAAACTAAAATTTAAGACTACACATGAAAGAAGGAATGAAGGGAAGGAGGGAGGGAGGGAGGAAGGGAGGAAGGGAGGAAGGGAGAAAGGGGAGGGGGGGAGGGAGGGAGGAAGGAAGGAAACAGGTCAAGCCACATTGCTGGCTGTTTGCATACTGGTGGTCACCAAAAAGAAGTGAACAGTGGGGATGGCTGCCTCATCAGCACTGAACAGACCATCCCCAGAAACCACTCAGGAAACTAGAGACTGTGACTGCTCTGGTCAAGGGGTGCGGAAACAGAATTTAGAGTGAGTTCAAGATTTAGCTTGTCAAAAATTATAATAATAATAATAATAATTATTATTATTATTATTATTATTATTATTATTATTATTATTATTTTGAAGATACTCCTCTAAATCACCCACAGTCCAAGGGAAGGAATGAGAAGGACTATCTGGACCCACCTCACACCGACTCCAGGACTGGCCTTGAGGCAGAGCAGGCCCCAGGTGTCAGCCTGAGCCTTTTCCAAATGTCCGGGATACTTAACCAAACTGTCTCCTGAGCTGCAGCTCACTAAGCAGAAACTCTGCCGTTCCTGCCTCAAATCCATCACATCTGGGGAAAGCTTTGTGTCTTGAACGTAGTTTTGTGCTGTTCCTGTGCCATCTACTCATTCAGCACTTTGCCCGTTGACGTCTTTTTAACTCCCAACAGTCTTTTTTGAGGTTCGAATTCCTTACCCCTGTGCAGCTTGCATTTACCATTGCTTTATTCTCAGTTCTTGTCCACATGCAGGAAAATGTGGAGACAAGAGGTTGTTTTATTTTAAATAAAGTAGGCACTCTGAAAGAATTTTATTTGTTTTATATAAAATAGACATTCAGTATTTCTCCCATAATGTCACTTTAGCAGCTCAATCAAGGAAAATATTCACGGATAACTCTTAAAGACACTATGCCTGGATTTGCTTTATTTTCAAATAGATTTGAGTTTTGTTTCACTTACCAGTAAAACTCATAGCCCCTCCAAGTTTTTAACCAAAATCCTGATTTGAAATTCATCACAACAGCTAACTGCAATATTTGAAGAGACCACAAGATGGCGCTAGATATCTATGGGCCAAGTCTGTAACCTAGTAAACTGTTGCAGAAATCAGAGCAAAAGAGCCGCTGGCTAAGCAAAGATTAGAAAATTAAGCTAATATGAAAACCATCTTGCTCTCGTCTGGGGGAAGGCTGCCATCCTAATTACATCTGAAGGTCTAATTACATACTCAAGGTATCAACTGTCTCCCAAAGGCAGGTCTACATTTGCTCGCTGTATCACGGGCATGCCACCTTAAATGCATTCCAGGGGCTCCCAAGGACACAATCCACGTGTGTTGGGGGTACATGTATGTGTTGGACACATTTGCATTGGGAAGACTTTGTCACAGCCCTATTGATATTCTCGTTACACAGAAGTAAACTGTTTATCTTCTCCTCAACAGTTTCAGCATCCCACAAACAGGAATAAATCTTCGTGACTCGAGCTTCAACTCAAAAAACAAAGTCTGAAAACTTCTTCATAAACACTGTGTGTGGCCTTCACTCTCTCCCACCAGGTCGGCAATAGCCTGGGAGCATTCGCTGCTGCTTTTCCACACACAAGCAGCTGTGAAAGATGGACCCATCATGATCTGGGGGTGTGAGAAACCACTAAGTTCCTGTGACTGAGGCGCTGCTGATGCCCCGCATCACAGCTGTCTTTACACTCACAATCTCTTGGAAATGATTTAATAAAACATTCTGGCCTCAAGAATGTCACAAGTTCAATGTGATCCATCCCCTTCATTCAGAAACATTTCTCCAGGTGGACACAGAGTTTTCTGATTCTAAGTGTATGTGCCCCGCATCCTAATTTCGAAAACCCTAATGGCCATTTTAAAATTTATAATCTGCTGGGCAGTGGTGGCACACCCCTTTAATCCCAGCACTTGGGAGGCAGAGCCAGGCAGATCTCTGTGAGTTCGAGGCCAGCCTGGGCTGCAGAGTGAGTTCCAGGACAGGCACAAAGCTACACAGAGAAACTCTGTCTCGAAAAAAAAAAAAAAAAAAAAAAAAAACTTATAATCTACTTTTCAAATGGGCATTTAAATTCAAAAGCATGCTCCATATAACCCACAGCACTCCAAAGACTGTAGCTCCATGATGACTGCATTCCACACTGATTGTATTTGTAGCCACACTTTATAGGTGAAACACCCAAAAGATGAATGAGCGTCTGATCTCTGATACGTTTCTTTCAAGAAGCAATGGTCAGCACTCTTCTGGGCTCATTTTCTCAGAATTTGAAGGGAACATAGATATGAAAAGTTATCCACAAAACAGAGTACACACCAGTCCCAGGCTAGATCAGGGGGGTAGGAGGAGGAAGGCAGTGTGGACAGCGAGGCCAATCCCAGAGCAAGTCCGAGAATTCGTGTTCTAAGCCTAGGAAAGCACGCAGTAGTCCACATGCCACCATGAATGGAAACTCAGAGCTCATTCAGTGTGGGAAGAACACCTGTGTGCTAACCATTTAGTACCCTTCATCTCCAACTCACAACCAAGCACTTCTGAGACAAGACTCAAAAACTGTTTTATTAAACTGAACACAAAAAGCCTGTTACAATATCATCAAGCCTTTATCAGAGATCAGTACATACGTGAGAATATACAGCCAAGATGAGCCATCGACATAAGCAGAAGCTTAAATAACATTCAGACTTCTGTATTTAATAGGCAGAAGAAAATAAAACTAAAAGAGCAATTTCAATTTCACAATTCACAGTTGATTGGTTTGAATCCCGTGACGTGTCAGTCAGCTCTGTAGTCCCTGAAGAGGAGATCTCCAAACAGAGACTGGCCCACTGCCCGATGGCTTGCTCAGATTTCCAACCCCCCATGACAAGTGGAGAGCATTCCACGGCACAGCCCCACTCTCCTGGTTTGGACTGGCACTTCTTAGCTGCATTCTTCCTACTGAAACAGCAAAAGCACATTTACAGTTCGCCATGTGATCACATGAAGGGTTCCAAACTGTCTCTTGGCTTTCTACGTCATTTCTAACGTAAGACAATCACTGCATTAAAACGCACCCTTGATACTGAAAGTAAGATCAGCTTTGCTTCTGGACCAAGAGCACTCATGCCAGAGAGGACATGTGCGTCTCAGCGGACAGCTGGGATGCTCGACAGCAGAGCCTGGCATACCCAGTAAGGCATTTCAAAGACAACACACCTAACCCGCTCCAGGTCACTGCAGTGACTGGGGGACCACGGGTGAGCAGAGTCCACATGAGACTCTTACAAAATGACGCACTGGCTTACAGAACCTTTGGCAGGTTTTCAGGTACTAGAAGAGGGCACAACAATGACTAGCCACTTCCAAAAGGTTTGTTCCCAAGCACGGGCTTTGCCCTATGACAGTATCACTCATCCTGACATATGGAGTCATTTTCTCTAAAAAGAAAAGAAAAAAGCATCAGGTAGAGAGTGCACGAGTGGTCAGTGATAAAGAACACCATTTTCACTAGGGAGGGGGTTACTTGAGCACTTACATTGACAGAGTGATCATGAAAGCCATTTAAAGACAAAAACAATCAGACAGACCCTGCATTAGTTGGGTGTTCAATAGTGCAGTGAGACTTTAGCAATTGCTTTGGACTTAAAAACTACAATTATAGCCTGGCATGGTGGCACATGCCTGTAATCCCAGCACCAAGAGGTGGAGGCAGGATTGTGAGTTCAAGGTCATCCTCGGCTACATAGTAGGTAGAATTGAGACTAGCCTGGGCTAGATGGAACTTTACAAAACATAACAACAAACGACCATAAGGATATCTTTATGTCAAAAGAATTGTGAAATGTCGAAAAATAAAATTCTAATTCGTAAAAATAAATACAGTCCTTCTAAGAGCCCCAAAGAAGTATTCAGTTACTTTGGATCCTAAGATTAAAATCCAGAAACATTCAAGTTTGGGCTCTGATTCATCTGCCCATCCCATCTCCCTGACCTGGAGCAAACCCCTTCCAGCTCTGCAGAGCTGTCCACAGAAGGTGGGCACAGGATGGAGGCAGAGGGCAGTTTTCCCCGGCATGACTGGCTACAGACTGCTCCAAGGCTCGCCCACCCCTCGATGGACAGGACTGCTGTCTATGTACATGATAGAAGGCGAGTGGTCACAGTACCCAGAGGTCACAACAAGTTCCATCAGGAAAGTAATCTTTGAGGACCAGGAAACCTGGTGCAGACTTGTTGGAGACTCTAAGCACACCCAAGAACAGAAACAAGGAAGACTGATGTCCACAGGAGAGAATCATGACTGTTCACCAGCTCAAATTATGACCTACACATGCAGCTTTCCTAAGGTACTAACATTTAAATGTTAAATCCCAGTGCATGATACCCACAGTATGGGCACTGTCGGAGACTGATACTGAGCCATCTGTCCTGATGGGCAGACAGATGAATAGAGTGGAATACAGCTCATGGGGAGATACATGGAAATACAGTGGGAAAATGTTGACAGACAGAGACAGAGTTAGCGATGCTCCAAATGTTTTCACTTTCACAAATATCCGAAACTCTTCATGATAAAATGTTGGGGCAAGCATTCCTATTTCTACACCAAAATTAGTTTTATCATACGTTCGAAAGGCTGTAAAGACTCAGGAAATTTAAAGTTTTCAGTTAATCGAAGTAAGGAAATTGTTTTCAAAGGCCTCAAGCTTGCTTGGAAAGGCCCCTCCATCTGCATTAGATGACCCTGTGGATGTACAGAGTGACCCGAGCCACTGTCCCTGCCAGTCCTTCAATGCACTTTATGTTCAGATACATAACTCTCTCCTCTCTATTGAAGAACCAAGCTGGGACATCAGTGTAGGAAGTTTTTTCCAATGTCAGCATCTCCAGCTGAGTCTTCTACATCATCAAACATAGCCCACCCAGGCGAACTGCTAGCCTCGGCAACCAGGACACAGCCTGCCCAGGAGACTACAGCCAGCCTCGACAACCAGGACATAGCCCGCCCAGGGGACTACAGCCAGCCACGGCAACCAGGACATAGCCCGCCCAGGGGACTACAGCCAGCCTCGGCAACCAGGACATAGCCCGCCCAGGAGACTACAGCCAGCCTCGGCAACCAGGACACAGCCCGCCCAGGAGACTACAGCCAGCCTCGGCAACCAGGTTCCTACTCAGAGTGCAGTTTTTACACAACAGCAACTTGAGATTGCACCAACAAAGGGGGGGAAAGACACAGAACAGAATTCACAAGGACCTTTACTATTTCAAGCTATCTTATGAACTGTGGTCAACGGCAGTAAATTCTGTCGTTTCTATCCTCTGTGAAATGCTAATGCTTGCTAAAGGCACTCATATTTGGGGCTTAACGGACAAGGTCACATGAGACCATAAGCCAGGGCTTGGTTTTTTGTTTTGTTTTGTTTTTTTTGGTAACTACAGAGAAAGGGAGTTCATAAAGAGTCTCTATTGATAATGGGAAGGAAATGTCACCACACACTATCCATATAAATGTCTCATGAGAAGCTATTTACACAGCTAGTGTCCACTCGGCCACCACTGACAAGGTGACTCACAGGGGACTCGCTCACCCAAAACACAAAAGCAACAAAGCATTTCTTTAAATCACATATAAAATTCCTAAGAGAGACTTAAAGTGAGGGGCAGGTAGATTTTTTTAAACACCTGATCAAATTTCTACATTAAACTTCTGCATACACCAACAGAGTATTTCCCCACTTCTAAAGACACCCCACTGCTTGGGCACACACCTCACCGCTAGCAAATACTTCCAGCTACATTCTGACATTTACAGAACCAAGTAGATTCCATCCTAAAGCTGCTGTTCTGAGCCTCTCCCCAGAGAATGCACTACGTGGAAGTTACCTGTCTGTCCAGACTCAAGTCGCCGTCACTGTCCTCAGAGTCCCAGGCAACACAGGACGGAAGAGCCCTAAGACCCACTGTCCATTTTTAGACCCTATCTACACAGGAAGACCTAATCAGGTATACAGATGTATGCACAATTTTTTCAGATTGTAGGCTGTAGGCTACCCAAAGCTCTGTAGGATAGCTCTGTGGGGTTAGGTGGGAGATTCACCTCCGATCACAGGAAGTGCACAAGTTCTCAGCCACGGTCCTTCACTCAATGCCAAGGCTTCAAAACCACTCACTGACTTCTAAGCTCACAGTGAACTGAAAGGGAAAGAGCTGATGAGAAGGTTTTTTTCAAAACAAATGGTGTGAAAAACTGCAGAATTCAGTGTGTAAGAGGCAAGCATAGAACAATAGACTCACGTTTACAAGTGGCAGGGCACAGACCAATCCAGACCAGCCAAGTCTCCTGCTCAGGAGAGGTCTGAAAGGTCAGAGGGCATGGGCTGTAGCTGGACTTCAACGCTAATGCCCTCTGCAGGCATGTGGATCCAGATGGGAACTGGACGCTTCCTCCCAGCCTTGGAGCTGGGTGTTCCCACTGGCCTCTAATGAGGCAGTTACAAGAACGGACAGCGGTGCTACAAATAATCGATAGAACTGAAATCTGCCAAATTCTGGACCAAGGTTTCCTTTGTTTAGACTTCTGTCCATCCATGACTGTGGCATATCATGAGATCCACGATTCCTGGGGACAGGGGCCAGTCCTACAGCATGTCATATAAGAGCACAGGGCTTCACAAAATGAAACCAAGAGAGCTCACTTAACTAACTCAGATGCCACCAGAGCTTGGTCAGACAAGGTACAATTTCCATACAGAGTTCATTTCGTGAGAAACTGTACCATGTAGCTTCAATAGCCTCTGCTACCCTCTGCCCCACCCACTGAACAGTTCACCCTCAGCCCAGGGATCGTCGGAGTGTTTCAGACATCTGCATAACCTCTAACAATGACCTTGGCAGTTACTTGTCAACTTCCAGAGTTTAGAAACGAGTTGAGTTATTGTAGGCAACCTGGCACTGGAGTGTCGTAGAACAAATGCATCGCTCTTTTTAGTGCAAAGGAATATAGAAATAACACTAAAATTCTAACATTTCTCTCTAAAGGAAACCACATCTATGCGTCCCTAACATCCATTAAGGGCACTGGGAGACTAGAAACCTGAATTCACGAGGCTTGAAAACACATCAAGCCCTTAAGTCCACTGTTTTTGTACTTACAGGAGGGAGGGGAACACAGGAGAGTGGGGGACACAGGAGAGTGGGGGACACA
>CABHPH010146006.1:0-29465 GCA_902168325.1 Peromyscus nudipes | reverse complement strand
ACACAGGAGAGTGGGGGACACAGGAGAGTGGGGGACACACAGGAGAGTGGGGGACACACAGGAGAGTGGGGACACATTCTTTGACTTCATTCCCAGAGGAAAAACGCAAAGCAGATGAATGCCACTTTTATAAAATGTAAATCTATACCCAGAATCTTCAATGTTATTCTGAGATAAAGATGAGGTGAAATTCTCCCTGGGGTATTACATAAAACTAGGGGGCAGGGAAGCATGGATCTTCAGACACAAACACAGGGATACACAGACACACCCCTGCAGAGAGAGCAAATGAGACCGTTAAACACAGAACCAAGTGGCCGGCATGATATTTAAATTTATCGAAGAATTATATTTAGCAGCAAAATGAACAACCAAATGGCTAACAAGATACATCCTAAATTGCCCTAAACTGACAAACTCTGTAGATGGCCACAGAAGGGGTTCTGGTATGAGGAGTTGCAGAGATCAAATCTCAAGCGAACACTGTTCTTTCTTCTGTTCTGAGGGGGAAATACTTAACCAAATAGTATTTGGTTCTACTTTTCAAGAAACCAGCATTTCAAGAGGAGAAAAGTAACTGGGTACTGTTCTAGAAGCTAATCATAAAATTAACCTTTAATTATGAGTCTCAACTGTTCTGAAGCAAGAATGGAAAGGAGGATTGGTGAGCATTCCTTCCTCTCCATCTGTTAGCCTGGAGAATTCTCCAGGTTACCAAGGTTTCCAGTGGTGACGTAAGTAATAAAATGTGCCTCTGTCACAGTGCTAACCACTGCTTGCTGTAACCTTCTGCAGAAGCATGCTGCCCTGCGAAGCATGAGCATGCCGCTCTTACCACATGAAGAAAAGTAGAAAATAGAACACGGTGAACTCAAGTTCACATAATACTCCGGTAGTCGATCTAGACATACACTATGGCTTTTTATTTAAAAAATAAGAATCCCGTTAGAATCATTAGACACCAAAGCCTTCCGTGTTTTCATTCTCTTGAAGGAGGCAAAGAAGAAAACACAAGGTCTGTGTGCTCTTCTACTGGAAATGACACTGAAACTTGATTAGCTTTTTAAAAAAGAGAACTTCCCACGTAAGAAATAGCCGAGAGCGGGATTTTCCAGGAGTGCCCATCACCTGCTGGGGCAGTGTCAGGACAATCATCAGAAAGCCACAAGATAATGACTATCCCAGGAGTTCACATAATTACCAGTGAAAATATAATTCCAAATTGAAATCTCAAACACACCCATGCATTTCCTTGAATCATCTGAAAATATATTTTTTAAAAAGAATATCCATCTTCAACTCATTCAGTAGTCCAATCTGGGTCTCAGACCGACAGAACAGCTAGGGCGTGGGAGAGCTCAGCAGGTAAGTTGATCCAGTAGGAGGAAGGAAGTGGGGGTCAAATGTGTGCAGGTCACAACTGGAGATGAAGTCACGTCTTCAAAAGAACATGAGCATCCTGCAAGTGTCTGGAGTCAAAAACACCTGCATGTCAATGATGGACGGACATGCCACAGGGGACGCACTGTTGCTGAGAGACCCAAGCGCACACCCTAACTGCACATCACAGACACCGCACTGTGATGATGGCTCCCCAGGAGTGTCAAGAAACGGGACTCTCTGCTTACCTCTTTCCACTATAATCTGAGGGACAAACTCAAATCAAGTCTTCCTCTAATATGCATAAAACTAGAATTGCAAAATAGATGCCGTTTTTCAAATGATCATAGCTCCAAACAGGCTACTCCTGGTTAAACAGAACTTGGCCAAGATAAGAAGTTATTTCTGACGGGGCAGGTAGGTCACATACTGTAAGTCGTTTGCCACAGTCGGCCCAAAAGAGCATCGTGACCTAAGAAGCACACCTCCCTCCCCCACCCCGACGTGACGGCTCAGGGCACCATTGCAGGTTACTCATACTAAGCAGAGGAATGGAGGAATGTATGTATCAAGGGGACCACAAAGCAAGGCAGGTTGACAGAAGGCAAAAACAGGCAGGACCGGCTTCTCCGTGAGCGCGGCCGTCACTGTACATAGCCCAGATTCTCCATCTCGCTCCTGTACCGCTGTTCGGACACCTTGCTCTTGTGCTGCTTGCTCTCCAGATGCTGCCGGAACTCCACCTCTTCACCAGCGCCAACGTTACACATCGAGCAGTAAAACTGGCCACTGGGGGTAACGCACATGGCGAGATCTCGCGGGATTCTCTGCCGAGAGCGGGCATGGAAGTAAGGACCTGCTGAAGCAAGAGGCAGAAGTGAAGTAGTCAAGGCTGGGAGACGACTGGAAGACCTGAGTTCAGATCCCCAGTACCCACATAAAAGCCAAGCATTGTGGCCTGTGCCTGTGACCCCAGCGCTGGGACGGCGGAGACAGAAGGATCCCGGGGACTCACTAGCAGCTAGCCCAGTCAATCAGCGAGCTCAAAAAATAAGGTGGAGAGCAAGAAAGAAAGATAATCCAAAACTGACCTCTAGCCTTTACACGTCTTTACACACACACACACACACACACACACACACACACACGCACGCACGCACGCACGCACGCACGCACAATCCACCAGTTCTCATTGTAATATATAATTCTAATTCCAATTCAGATTCTAACTTTAAATAAAGGAGAGGTGGATTAATTACATGTGTATACAAGTTCAGTCTATAAACATGATTCTCCAGCTAGTATCAGGATACCTGCTACAGAGACAAGACCAGGTTCTAAATGCTTATGGCTATTAAAAATAAATACAATGTTTAAAGACTGTAGCCAAGCATAGTAGTTTGTACCTGCAATTCAGTACTTGGGAGCCTGAGGCAGAAAGATTGTAGCAATTTTTATCCAGTGCAGGCAACACAGTAAGAACCTTTACCTCAGCTCTATCTCTGTAATTTTGTTACTCTACACAGAGAACATAATCTCTGCCACCCACATCCTAAAATGCACTTTCCTTGACATTAACATGGCTATGGGACGCTCCTTTAGCTCAACCAGCTTTTGAAATCCAGCCCGATCATCTTTTAGTTGACTTCAGTCATAACTAGTAATGCGTTGAGATTGCATTCATCAGGGTTGTCTGTCTCTATTTTCACTAGCTGTCTCTTGTTATTCAGTGAATTGTTTCTGTTTTACTGTCCATACAAACAGCCTCTGCTGGCATGTATAGTGATGGAGGCTGTGGTTGCCCGGACTAGGATGAACACAGAACACTTCCATAAACACATGGCTCTCCATTAAATGTGAACGTCACAAGAACTTCATAGATAATTCTCATTTCCTACCTGGTTAAAAATCGCTGCTGTGTTTTACATTTCCCCCGTAGATGAAAACTGAACCTAGCGTGAACATGTCAAGTGTCTTCCTTAATCTCTCTCCACCTTATATTTTGAGACAGAATCTCGCTGAACCTGGAGCTTGCTGATTCAGCTAGACTGTTTGGCCAGTGAGCTCCAGGGACCTGCCATCTCCACCGGAGGTTATAGGTGTGAACTGCTGTGTCTGGCTGGAGATCGAACTCAGGTCCTCATGCTTGCATGACTTACACCAGCTTCCCAGCCCTCAAAAAGCCCAGTTTCTAATCTGCTTTACATATTTCTTCTGACAAATTTTTTTAAAAAAATAAGGAATTAGAAAACACTATGATTTTAAAACCAAGATAAATAATATACTGAATAAGAAATAAAGAATACCAGAAATGAGCAGCAGCCTAAACAGCCAGAAGAGCAATTCAGTAAAACAAGCACTAACCTAGTTTCTTGGGGCTATTTACTGCTATCATTTGCAGGTTTGCAAACACTTGCAAGACACATGGGAGCATGCAGGATACCTGAATTGTTCTGGACTGTGTACATATTCCTCCTGGTGGCCACTATCTTAAATTCACTCCCTTCTTTCCGGGTCCGCCTTTGCCCTGCCTCTGCAGAGTCCCTGAAGAAAAGAAATTTGAAATGAGTGAGGAGACATCCAAACCAGGCTCCCTTTCATCTCCTCCTTTAAACAGGCTGCTCTCACAGAACAATCGGCCTCAGAGGCAAGGGCAACACCTACGAGAAGGAGTTACTCTGAGCTTCAGACAGACGAAGTCTCTTGGCATGGTTCTTGCCCTGGTAGTGGGCCTGTGCCACCGCAGGGGAGCTGAAGGAGGCGTCACACAGCTTACAGTAGTCATTCTCTGTGGCCAGGATCACTCTGCCCCCCCGGCTTGCCGGAGCCCACCTGCCAGCAAAGACACAGAAGCAGTTACACCTTCCGCTCCTCCAAGATCCTTCTGAGAAAGAGCCAAAGCCTAGGGCACTGACGCAGGCAGTTGTAAGAAGAAAGTAATTCCAGGGAAAGAGATTACAATTACCTACGAACCAAAGCACCAACTAGTGGGATGCTATATCCACCAAAGGAATGTTTACAAAGTGTAGACATTTAAGGCAGGAGGCAGTAAGGAAGTGAGGCTAAAATCTTCCCAGAGAGAAGGAAGTCTGCTCAAAATCCCCCAATAAATGCTTAATGAGCACCAACTGTATACTGAGCAGCCCACCTAGACCCAAAGCTGCCAAGTTTAAAAAGCTCCAGTCCTACAAACTCTCCAAACCACCTGTGGCTACATAACCAGGGAAAAGACCTAGTGAAGCCAGACAACGTGTTAAAAGAAACCAAACACTGTCAGGATTAAATTCCATTAGGCCAACAAAAATTACAAAGCAAATCTGGACTACAAGTGAATATATGGTTAAGACTGTGGAGACCATACCTTATCTAGAACAGTTCAAAAAACAGCACTGTCTAAGCTGGAAGAGAAGGCTCTCCGGGGATAGTACAGTATCTTCATATTTCACAGAGGTCTGTGCTAAACAAACAAGGTGAGCCAGGCTGTTTGTTGAGGAGGAAGGGAACAGCCACCCGACTCTTGAGCATCCATCCTGAAGGAACTCATAATGTGAAAATCACTCAGCTGGAAGCGCCCCTGCTGCCATTTTTAATGTATCTTATTTCCTGTAAGTTGAGGAGGAGGCCCAGCAGGGCCACCCACACACATTTTAAGTAGAGAAACCCTCAGGAAAGCAACATTATACCTTGGCAGTTGGGAGCACCAGGCTAAGATGACACACAATTTTTGTTCTGCAACCTTTCAAAATATGCAACACCATGGAAAGTTACTTAGCTTTCCCAGGCTTCTGATAAAGCCCCCAGGAGGCCCGTGCTGCTGGCCCACGGACCAAGCTGTGAATAATAAGGCCAACACTTCCAAGTAACGGCAAATACTAAATGAGGCCAGGACCCAGGACTAGAGCAAAGCCAATTATAAACTTATCTAGTGTGCAGGATTTAAGACAGTATCAAAAGCACTCAAGATAAGTAATCCCTCAGTGGAATTTTTTAGGTTTATTTTACTTTATGCATTCAAGTTTGCTGTCTACACGTACTGTGTGCCTGTTGCCCTCAGAACAGACGAGGAACTGGAGTTACACACAATTGTGAACCACCATGTAGGCGCCTGGAACAGAATCCAGGCCCTCTGCAAGAGCGGTAAGTGTTCTTAACCACTTAACCATCTCTCCAGCCCTTAAATTCTTTCCCCTAGGGCAAAGCCTAGATATCATCACATGGTCATTTAACCTAGAATTCTAAAAGACGTATGAAAATAGACATAACAATATTTTTCCATCATCTCACACATCACGGTCAAGTCGAATGAGAGATCTCAAGGTTCAAAAATGTTGGCAGACACAGCTCAAGGAGTTAAGAGTATCAAGAACCTTTCAGGGTGTTGCCCAGACTGGCCCTGACAGACACAGTCACAGGACCTGTACTCATGACCACATGTATGTGACAGCCTCTTCACACTGTGCTGCTCACCTGCGGAGGGACGGGAACAAGGGGTGTGGCTACAGGCTCCGGCACACTGTTCACCCTGGCTGGAGGAGGACAGCTGTTGGCTGCATAATAATTTCGGAGTTTCTTGCCATGGTTTTTACCCTAGAGTAAATACAAAGAGGACAGCTTATCAGAGGCAATCGGCACACAGGTATGCAGTCTTTCCTGAACACCCAGGACAACAGACCCTCGCCAGATCTGACTCCAGCGAATCTATCATAGGCTGGAGTCTGCTGCTGTGGTAAACACCATGACCAAAAGCAACTTGGTAGAGAAAGGGGTTAATTTCAGCTGACACTTCCAGGCCATGGTGCATCACTAAGTCAGAGCAGGAACTCAAGCAGAAACCATGGAGGAACACTGCTTTCTGGCTTATTCACTGGCTCATGCTCAGGCTTTCTTATACAGCCCAGATCCACCTGCCCAGGTAAAGATGGCACCACCTGCTGTGGCCTAGCTCCCAATCATCAATCAAGATAACCTCTCAGACATGGCCACAGATCAACCTGACGGAAGCGATTCTTCAATTGAGGTTCCCTCTTCCCAGGGGCTGCATCAAGGTGACAATAATAACTAAGCAGGATATAGTCTATCATTTGGTTCTAAGAGAACAGTTATATTCATCTGGAGAAGATAAAAGACTGAGGCCAAAGAAATTAACTTCTTCTAAGTTTCCAAAGAGGCCCTGCACCCCACAATGCCACATCCTCCCTGAAGCTGGTCACCATTCACACACCAGTGTGTCCATAGGATCTTGCGATGCTCTGATCTAACTGACTTCAGAATCCATAATGAGATAGCTAATCCAATCATTTTTACAAAAACAGCACTTACGGCGCGTCACTTCATACAGAGGACTTTGATGAGCCTCAGTTCATTCACTGCTCACAGAAACCTTGTAAGAATCTGCTGGCATCACCCATGCCTCACAGAGGGGGAACCGCAGTGGGGTGGGCACACATCTTCAGAAGGAAACGCCAGCAGAGCCACGGCTTGAAACCTTCTCAGCACAGCCCTTACCACACATCATGGTGGCTTGTGGCTGCACTATGAACTTCTGCCAAGTCAGAATGGTCTTTCTCACCATTCGGTTTTTTTTTTTAAGTTATAATTCACACAACTATATTCCTTGAGCTAATAAATAAATACAAATTGGTGGCACCGTTCAGAAGCCCTCTGGTGGGGCTGGAGAGATGGCTCAGAAATGAAAAGAGCTTGCCACTGCTATAGAGAACCTGGGTTCAGTTCCCAGCACCCACATCAGCAGCTCACAATAATTGCAGTTCTAGGAGACTGATGCCCTCTTCTGGCCTCTGTAAGCTCCTACACACACGATGTACATACATTCATGCAGGCATGCACACATAAATAAAAGTAAAATCTTTAAAAGCACTCTGAGTAAGGGTGAGACAGTTCATCACTTGTTAAACCATGTTGTAAAATTTAAGCCTATATACCAACATTTACCATCTGCTACCTGCTAACTCCTAAGGACCAGCACACAGCCAAAAGACAGCTAAGTTCCATCCCCTGCCATCCAAATGCTCTGGCTATACCATCCCTGAGGAACTACCAGAGTCAAGTTTACGGTCCCCTCTATGGTTGTACCTTCAATGAGCTCTTAGCAGCACACCACCATCGATCTCCCTCCTTCCGGAAATAGTCCCTCTCAGCACGGTCTGTTTTCTGTGGCTCCCTCTTTCCTCTTCCCACCTCTCCTCCTCTACCAGACCTTGAGTTCTGCGGGGCCCAAGGCCCCCCTTGGCTCTCTTCTCTGTGCTCCAACTCTAGTTCTTTGCCTGGCCTCACAGCTTTCTAAGACAATGAATAGATGTGGGGAGGGTGGGGGAGTGGGGGTGTTCTGCTGTTGTTTTGAGGCAGTCTCTCATAGCACAGGCTGGCTTAGAACTCACTATACAGCTGAAGATGACCTTGAGAGCATTATCCCTGGGCCTCTACCTCAGGTATGCTGAATTACACCTAGTTTATGTGGTACAGAAGATCCACCCACAGCTTTGTGCACACATTCACATCTAGTGTAAGTGGTACAGAAGATCCACCCACAGCTTTGTGCACACATTCACATCTAGTGTAAGTGGTACAGAAGATCAACCCATGGCTTTGTGTACACATTCACCAACTGAGCTACAACCCAGCACTACGACAATGAATAAATTTATGGGTCCCCAGAATATGGCTGCATCTCTGACCTTCAGACTCACATTCCCAAATACCTTCTTGTCAGCCACACTCTGGGGTCTTAAAAGGAACATCAACTTTACTCTTGAGTCCTTCTAACAGGACATTTCATCACCACCCGAGTGGTCCACATGTCCATAAATGCCACCACCCACCCATTACTGGAGAAAACTGCTGAGGTCCCCCCTGTGCTTGAATGCACACTTCCGTAACCCTGGCACACCTAATCTATTGACAAGTCCTGTCGGCCTGCCTTCAAACACCTCTCCAGCCACACACATCTCTCAGTTACACCAACTATATAGTAACGCAAACTACCAACACCGTGTATGTGCAGCCACAGCTCCACCTGCTCTGCTCAGTCCTGTCACTTTGTAATTCTCATAAGCCAGTGATGACTGAAGGCATAAATCACACCATGCAGCCTGCCTCTCTTAATCAATATTAATCCAGTATTGGCTGGGCATGTACCCAGCAGGGGAGTGCTTGCCCAGCATGGGCAAGTCCCTAGGTTTGATTCTCCAGCACCACAAAGAACATCTACCAACATCTCACTGACAGATCTTTTAAGGCCTGACCCCACCCACCTCCCATGTCTATGTCCTCCCCAAATCCTCTTCCTGCTGGCCGTTCTCCTATCTTACTGGCCTGCTTTCCTGAGTTGCTGGCTTCAGGGCCTTTGTCCTACTGTGGCTTCTGCCCAGGAGGTAGCTAGCTCTTTCAGACTTCTGCAAGGCTGGATCATTCTCATCGTGTAGTGTCAACTTGTAACACAACTCATGAATGGACCACAGCTGCCCCTGCCTGCCGCATATGCATACATGTGTCCATCACACATTATCACATCACCTGATTTCACTTTAATTTAGTACCACTCACCACAGCCCCAAATCATAGGATTTGTTTTTCTTTTTCCCTCCTCTGAAATGTAGAGTCCTTAAAAATAAGGACCTCTACCATCCTGCTTTCTTCCATGCCTAGAATGCTTTCTGACATACAACAGGTAACAATAATAAAAGAATCAGGTATTATGGCAGAATAACTTTAAAAAAGAAGACAAAAACTAGGAAAGCATGGAGGGGGGGGGGGGATCCTTATTTCTGCCTGTGCCAGGGAGGCTTCTCTGAAGAGGTGAGACCATGTCACCTCTCGGACAAGTCCCAAAGCATTTTCACTAAGATCAGGAACAGAACACTGTTCTGCCCACCCTCTCCATCCCTGTTCAATACAGTACTTGAAGTCTTAGCTAGAGCAGTAAGACAACTCATGGAGAACAAGCGGGTACAAACAGGACAGGAACCTAAGGTGAGTAAAGTCAGAATCAAGTGATCTGGGGACTTGAAAAGACAGAGGTCAGAGGGATCACTTCCACGGAGCAACACTAGAGGAAAGGTCAAGCGGGGTGGATTAAGGAAGGGCTGCAGAGCGGGCAGCGGAGGAAATGGTACAGGCTGCACAGAAGAGCCCAGAGAAAAGGGGCCACCGCAGGGGCAGAGGAGGAAGACACAGAGTTGGGGGGAAATGGAGTCACCGGAACACTTTTTGAAAGACATATGGTAGATGGTCATGTTGGGACATGCCTTTTATCCCAGCACTGAGGTAGCAGAGGCAAGTGGATCTCTGTGAGTTCAAGGCCAGCCTTGTCTACATAGTGAGTTCCAAGTCAACCAAGGCTACATAGTGAGGGCCTATCTCAAAAACCAAACAAACAAAAGAGACATGGTGTTACACACCTGTAATTCCACTAGATGGGAGGCTGAGGAAAGAGGTCTCACAAGTTCCAGGCCTGCCTGGGTAACAGGAGTATCGGAACACAGTCTAAGAATGGAGTCATGGGAGGGGAATTCTGAGCGCTTGTGAGAAAACCCCAAGAAAAGAAGATGAGTCTTGTGACCTCAGTCTCTTCAAAACACAGAACTGTTCTTGGGATGTGTTTCTGTGTTCCTCCCAGGTGTGGGGGATGGAGTCAGTTGACTTCAGCTGCTGTTACTCATGTGCCTCTATGAAAAGCACGCTTTTGCCACACGCAGTTTATCCTATGACTGTACACTTCACTCAATGACCCTTCCTAACCCTCCGAGGATAAGTTGTCTGATTCTCTAAATAAAGTTGGCTATTGCATGAGATGTTTGTCTGCCTCATGTTTAGGCCCTGCTCTCCCAGGTTCATGCCGCCAACGAGAGCAGTAAACACAGGAGTATCTCAAAGCTAAGAACTGAGACGGAGTTGGGGCATAGCTCAGTGGTAAGAAGAGCACAGGCCTCACAGGAACGGAGGCATGGTCCCATCCTCATCACCACCCCTTCCCGTCAACTCTATCCGGCAAGCCCCACTGTAATTAACAGTCACTGCAGACGAGAATCACCAGTAAGGAAGCAAAAATGTGATGAGAAATAAAAACACATGTGGTCTCAAAATGGTCTCCACATGATCCTTAGTCAACAGATAAACAGTGTCTTTTCCAAGGAGATCCTTGTAGGCACCACCTTAATTGAGAGATAATTAACACCGTGAGAACCACTCATGACTCATGCAGCAGGAAGGACCCACGGCATCGTGTCTGCAGTACCACAGCCAAAAAACACAGAACCTGAACTCAGGAAAACAAGGCAAGGTCTGGAACCCTCTACAAAACACTTCTTCAAAAACTGTAAGACCATTACAGAAGATAAGAGGAAGAAGAGGAGGTGGGGGAGGACTGGACTGTCCAAGTTAAAGAAAACATTGAAATTACACGTCAGTTTTCTTTGGGGTTGGACACCAGAGGCAGGAGGGGCTATGTGTAGACAGCAGGGAAACAGAAACAGTTGAGCGCAGAGCGCACAAGGTTTCCATCTGTTTTGGCTCTTTGGTTTGCTCTGGTTGAGTTTGTTGCTGCTTCTGCAGGCTAGGCAGCTCAGGCTGGCTTGGAACTCACTGTGAAGCCAAGCTGAACACGTGACCACCCTGTCTCCACCTCCCAAGTGCTAGGCTATCTACATGTCACACACCCTGCAAAGTATTTGTTTCTTAGTGTTGATACTTGTACTTTTATGAAGACTATTTACTTGGGGAAACTGGATGAAGCACAAGTCTACAAGTCTAACATGACTCAAACTAAAAATAGTAAGCATGTTTTCCAAAGCCATAAGAAAGTGCCATAACAGGGGACAATCATCCACTTGGAGAATCCATGACACCATGCCCCTTGCACCCAGGGACCATCCTGCAGCATTAAAAACAACACCCGGCACAAGGAGCTGTTTGAACTACCTGATACATACTGACTTGAAGGTGCTGTGTCAAAAATCGCCATCCTTAAAAGCAGAAACAGGATGTCTCTCTAATATCCCATATCAGACATGTAAGACTACAAAATAAACACTAGTGTCACTCTCAAGTTCATGGCTTCATATTAATTGACATCCTATTAAAAAAGGATGCTTTGAAAAGGAATAATTAATCAAGAGAACCTCACTATTTAAAAAATAAAACCAGCCGGGTAAGATGACACACACTTTTAAGTTCAGCACTTGGGAGGCAAAGGCAGGCAGATCTCTGTGATACAAGGCCAGTCAGGTTTGTGGGAGCCCATTTTCAGGTTTCCTAGTGGCTTTACCCAGCAGGTCTGCATAGAAAGGATGATTGGACCATGGAGCTGAGTGCAGGTGTCTGAGACGGTCTGCACTGGGCTGTGCTGGAGGGAGGTCTTCTGCTCCACCCCTTGGCATTTCTATAAATACCCTAGAGCAGAGACATCAGGGCCCGATGGAATAGGTTCCAGGCCCTCTCCAGACTATCCTGTATTTTCTATCTGTTTATCTCCACTCGAAATCCTTCTATCTAATACTTCCTGCTGCTCCTACTCAAGAGCACTCTGGGGAAATGTGGGAGGGGTGGATAACCCCCCTCCCCTACCCCACCACCTCACGGGCCTACTGAGTGAGTTCCAGGACAACCAAGGCTATATAATGAGACCCCATCTCAAAAAAACAAACAAATAAATAAAAATCAACATAGTATTTCAAATCAAGGTCACTTCTAAAATTAAAAATAAGTGAAGTAATAATTAGAAAGGAAGAAACAGATAATGCAGCCCACCCTCACCCCTCGGTTTCACTTTGATATCACACTATATTACACAGAAAACTCCAGGAAAAGAGATTCACACATTTTAAAATGCTTGTAATTATGAGCAGTGTGGTAAAATGGCCAGCTGCCATGCTTCGTCTGCCTGGATGGGACTCATCTCTTCCTCTGGTCTACCTATGCTCAACCTGCTACCACCTCAGTCCTTAGTCACCAACCAGGTGATGGATGTCACTGTATCACAATACCTGTGTGCCAGGAACCTCATTTCACTTAATGATGGTACCACGGTATAAGCACTACAATGCTGGCATTCATGTACGACAGAGAGAAACTGGTAAGCACTCGCTTGAAGTGAAAAGGAAATGTTCTCAACTAGACAAGGAAGGAAAAATAATGTTCCGGGGTGACTTGTGTCCATGCTGAGGACAGATTTATCCATGAATTGTGAAGGAAGGAAAGTGTTATGGAATATTAGTGTAAGGTGTGTTACAGTCATTTATGCTCTAGAACATTTGTTTAATGATGCAAAGATGTGTTGCATTATTTTATGTTGCATTTGTTTAACTCTGTGAAGTTGTGTTACTTTGCCTGTCTAAAACACCTGATTGGTTTAATAAAGAACCGAATGGTCAATAGCTAGGCAGGAGAAAGGATTGGCGGGGCTGGCAGGCAGAGAGAATAAATAGGAGGAGAAATCTAGGAAAGGAAGAAAGGATCAAGGAGTCAGAAAAGAAGGGGCCAGTCACCCAGCTGCTACACAGCCAGACATGGAATAAGAAGAAAAGAAAAGATATACAGAGATAGAGAAAGGTAAAAGCCCAGAGGCAAAAGGTAGATGGAATAAGTTTAGAAAAGCTGGCTAGAAACAAGCCAAGCTAAGGCTGGGTATTTATAAGTAAGAATAAGCCTCTGTGTATTTACTTGGGACCTGGGTGACAGGCTCCCCAAAGAGTCAAAGAGTAAGAGTAAAAAAATAATCAACAACGAGAAAGTCCATGCTAGAACCACTGTCACCCTCAAACTACAGAAGTTACAGTCATGTGCACACATGTGTAGTTAAACTTGTGAATGCATGTGTAGGAAAACATGATACATATAGAGTGGTACCATCCACGGTGCCTGGCAACCCTGGAGAAGGGTCACACAATGGTAGCCCCAGGGATAAACAGAGATACTGCATAAAAATAGCAGTAAAAATCCAAAATATATAAAGTATTTATCAGTACATCACTATATTTTAATAATTGGGTGGGGGGCGCAAGAAGAAAGCCAGCAGTCAAGGGATGGGGATTATAAGGCTTCCAGAAAGGGGGAAGGGGGGAAGAGGATATATTTTTAAAAAATTGAACTATCTCCAAAGCTAAGACAATGGATGAAAATAGATAGAAGGGATCTACTAGTGCTGTCCAGAACAAATTTTAAAGACCCAGACCCAGATACGTCCATCAATGTGAAATTTCAGACTCAACAAATAAAAAGAAAAGCCTAAAACCTTATAGGGGTTTGAAAGAAAAGGGCCCCCACAGGGAGTGGCACTATTAGGAAGTGTGGCCTTGTTGGAGGTGTGTGTCACTGTGGGGTGGGCTTTGAGGTCTCTTTTGCTCAAGCTTCCCTCAGTGTGACTGTCAACTTCCTGTTGCCTGTAAGATGTAGCACACTCAGCTCCAGCACCACATCTGCCTGCACACTGCCATGCTCTCTGCCATGATGATAACAGACTAAACCCCTGCTGGGAGATGTCTTTCCGTATGCTGTGAATATGTGTTGCTCCCATTGGTTAATAAACAAAGCTGCATTGGCCTATGGCAGGGCAGAATGGAGCCAGGTGGGAAATCAAAGAGAGAGAGAGAAGAAAGGCAGAGTTGCTGCAAGCCACTGCCAGGAGAAGCAAGATGTGAGAGAACAGGTAATGCCACGAAGCCACGTGGCAAACACCATAGGAATGGGTTGAGTTGTAAGAGCTAGCTAGCAAAATGCCTGAGCCACAGACCAAACAGTTTGAAATTAATATTAAGCCTCTGAGTGATTATTTTATAAGCTGCTGTCGTCCAGGAGGGATACAGGAAAACTTCCAGCTACAAACCTCTGAAACTGCAAGCAAGCCCCCTCCCCCAATTAAATGTTTTCTTTTATAAGAGTTGCCATGGTCATGATGTCTCTTCACAGCAATAGAACCGTGACTAAGACACAGGGGAAACCAAAGGAGAGAAAATTAAAGCAGGTCACCTACAAAGGAATAAAACCTGGAGGAAGGTTTCTCTTCAATATTAGATAAGTCTAAACAATGGGAAATGGGCTTTAATTCTCAACCTAGAGCTAAGCTATGTTTCTAATATGAAACAAAATGCAGACACTTTTTTGAAATTTAAGAGCTGAGAAATCTTTACTTCCTATTACTCCCTCATATTATTTAAAAGTAGGGTTTGTTGGTGTCTTAGTTAGGGTTTCTATTACTATGATAAAACACCAAGACCAAAAGCAACTTAAAAAAGGAAGCATTTACTTCATCTTATAGCTTATAGTCCATCACTGAGGAAGAACTGAGGCAGAAGCCATGGAGGGATGCTGCATACTGGCTTGCTCCCCAGGACTTGCTCAGCCTGCTTTCTCATACCATTCAAGACCAGCTGCCCAGGTATAGTACTGCACCCAGTGAGCTGCGCCCTTGCACATAAGTCATTCATCAAGAAAATGCCCCCTACAGCCCTGCCTACAGACCGTTATAGAGGCATTTTCTCAATCGAGGCCCTTTTCCCACATGACTTGAGCTTGAGCCAAGGTAACATAAAATGAATGAACACAGTTAGGATACACAGTTACGTTTGTTCTCTCTTCCTTGGACACTGTGACTATATTATACTCTGAATAAACAAAATGGGGGTGGGGAGCAAGAAAAAAGAAAATAATATTTAGAAAATAGTTGGCCAAGGAACAGTTGGCAGGTATGGAGCAACCCAGAGGACAAAAGGGTAAAAAATGGCATAAGATAGAGATGTACATTAAAAAAGGAGCATTCTGAGATAATGTGGGTGGGAGTATGTAGAGGGGGCTATAACAAACATGATATCAGAGAAAGAAGGAAAAGAAAAGCCACTAAAAACTCCAGGAAATAGGAAAGCTACACAAGGAGTCAGGGTCCAAATGTGAAACAACCCATACAAATCACAAGAGCGAACCAACGATTAAAAACAAGAAACAGACTGAGGTAATACAGGGAGGAAAGAGGGTGGAGGATTTCTTTAGGGCATATGATTCTTCTTCCTGCTTTCAAGAAACCTAAAAGAAAGTCAAGGAAAAATGACACAATTTCAAGTTTATAATCCACATATGGATCAAAATAAAGAAGACATCCTTGTGAGCGTTTCGATGCTATCCACGTGAACACCTGAGTACCTGGGGTCCGACCCTAGGTGGAAACAGAAGGAAACAGCTGCACTGGACAGTGTTTCTCCACGCACAAGGAGGCCAAGGCCCAAGGTCAGTCTTCAACAGCTGGAACCAACCTGTAAACAGAGCGTGGAACACTTATTTTGATAATAGACTAGACAAAATTATAATCAATCTTCCTAGTGTAAACCATAAAACTGTGGTCAATCCAAGCTGAGAGCTAGAAAAAAGGAAAAGACACAGACGGTGTGGAAAATGTCAGCAAGCATCCCACTTTGTCATCACAGTAAGGTCTTTGTTCCACAGACATGACTTTGAGGAAAAAGATATTTTCTTAAATTGTTTAAGAGGAAAAGTGTTACCAGTAGTACCAAATGTCACCAAGATGTTAAGAGAGACTCAACCAGATTTGGCCTACAAAGTCACTGGTGACCCCTTAAAGACCAGGAAATATGGTGGAAAGGGAGAGGGGCAGAAAGAATTTAACAGCCAGAAAGCGGGAAGGAGAGCTATAAAATGTTGCCTTCTGAACATGCACTCAGGACTCAGAGCAGCTGTAGCTACCTTCAGAAAACTTACACCAGATCAAGCCAATTAACATCCCAGCATGGATGTGGTGGAATTCATGAGTTCCCACCTGCAGCTGAGAAGCTATTGGCAGTTGATAGCTTCTGGTGGGGCAGAGTCATTTTTCTTCAGATGTGTGGACTCTATGAAGTTGTCCAATTCCCAGTGGACATGCAGTTTGGGCCCCATACCCAAACACATCATCAGACTCAGCAGCTCATTTTTTTAAAAGGGGGAAAAAAAAAAAAAGAAAAAAAGAGGACATGAAGTTGGGAGGGGCAAGGAAGGAGGAATTGGAAGAAGGAATGGGCGGTAAATATAATCAAAATACATTGTGTGTACAGATCTGAAAACTCAATGAATAAATAAAATAGTATGTATTAAAAATAATGAGCTGGCCATTGTGGCACACGCCTCTACTCCCATCCCTTGGGAGGCAGAGGCAGGTGAATCTCTGGGAGTTAAAAGCCAGCCTGGTCTACAGAGTGAGTTCCAGACAGCCAGAGCTACAAAGTGAGATGCTGTCTTAAAAAAACCAAAGTAAATAAATATTAAAAAATATAAATAATGGTGAGAAGTAAAAAGAAAAAAGACATGAAGGTGGAAGAGGGATTGTTGAGAAGGGACAGAGGGGAGTTGGCGGGGAAACTTGGGGTTGCTATGACCAAGATACATTGTATATGTGTGAAATTTTTGAAGAATAAACAATAATTTTTCTTAAAAAGAAAAAAATAAAGGGAAGTTTGTTGTTGGTATTTCAATATATTCAGAAGAGACCTAGCCTATTTTATTTTTTTATAATCTGAAAGTAAAGAGATGGGGACAGCTGGCAAAATCCAGAGCACAGGATGGAGAGTCCAACTGGTCCCGAGCAAGGATGTCTCTCTGAGGGGGGAAATGAGAAGCGGATGGACTCAGCTGGAGAGGCAGCAGGCTGCCAGGATCCAGATAATAACTGGATACAGAGAGCTACTGTCCCCTAACAGAGCCAAAGCAAGGACTGGAAGCCCTTACCATCTGGTGATCCAGACAGCAGAACAAGAGAACCAGCAAGGGTTCCTCCTCAGGTAAATGGACCAAGCTCACAGACTTCTAGTGTAATAAAAATCACATTTGTACCTAAGGATCATTTTCTATGACCTCATCTATTGGTTGAATTATTCTTATGAGGATCCTTTAAGATACTCAGGATGTAGGATCTGTAGGTACTCTTGTAATTCAGTTGCTGGGGAGACTGAAGCAGGACAACTGTGAGTTCAAGTCCAACTGGGCAACTTGATGAGATCTTGTCTCGAAATCAAAGGTTTAAAAGGCTGGATGTAGCTCAGTAGTAAAGTACTTGCCTAGCATGTACAGGGCACTAGGTTTAATCGCCAGAGCTGCCCAAGGAAACAGATAAACTGATGTCTAGATGTAAGATAGCATCTTTGGAGAAAGACTAGGAGATGAAGTTTTATTTACTCATACAAGGTCCTAGTCACTTTCACAGCAGCTGCATCAGTGAGACCACTGCATTTCTTCACTTGGTATAGCCTTCTAAAGCAACAAAATGAAATACGGTTCTGCCATATTCGTGCTGGCTGGGTTTTGTCGACTTGACACAACCTAGACACATCTGAGAAGAGGGGATCTTAATTAAACAAACTTCCTTAATTAAGATGGACCTTCAGGCAAGTCTATGGGGCATTTTCTTGATTAACAATTGATGAGGAAGGGACCAACCCACTGGGGCAATGCCAACAGAGGGCAGTTGGTCCTGGGGTATATAAAAAAGCAAACTGAGCAAGCCAAGAGGAGGAAGACAATAAGCAACATTCTTCCACGTCCTCTGCATCAGTTCCTGCCTTAAGTTCCTGCTCTGACTTCCCTCGGTGACAGATGTGACCTGAGAGTTATAAGGTGAAATATCACCCTCCAACTTAGTTTTGGTCATGGTGTTTTATCACAGCAATGGAAACCTAACAAAGACACAAGCTGGTAAAAGAGTGGGGTATTGCTGTGACAGGCCTGACTATGTTATTCTGGGGAGGACTGTGGAAGGACTTCTATGGGAACTTGGAAGCTAATGCTGAGATGAGCACAGAGGATGGAGGCCTGGCTCGTGAAGTTCAGAGGGAACCATCTCTATCAGGGACATTCGTTGTTCTGACTTAAGAATCTGCAGCTCTGGTCAGCTGAAACTGAAGAATTCAGCTGTGATTAACAAGAGACCAGAACCACTAATGTAAAACCTTTGTTTTGTTGGGACACTGGATGCTGGTCAGCAGGGGCTGAAAAATCAGCTGTGATTAAGAAGAGACTGGCACCATTGAGGTGAAAAGTCTTCGGGGGAGTGTTTCCTCAGAGTCCGCACACACAAGCTGAGTCTAGAGCGGGCCAAGGCTGTACCTCGCACTGGCAGCCTAACTTGGTAATGTGTAAGTTTCTCAAGTGATACTGGTCTCGATGGCATGAAAGGGTCATGGGGAGCAGCTGAGGCTTGGCACTGTGAGAGGTGAGGAGTGGCTACTGGTGAAGGTGAAGCTTCAGTTGTAGCAGAAGCCCCAGGATTGAAGGGTCATGAAGAGAAGCTGAGGTGTGTCACCATGAGGCAGAGTCAAAGTCTCTGAAGAGAGTCCAGGACAGGCTTTTGGTGAAGGTGTGGTCCATCTCCAGTGGAAACACCAGCGCTCTGGAGACACCAGTGCCATGGGAGGACCACAGCTGCAGTGTGGAGTGGAGCCCGCCTGAGCCTGTGAGACAAGCCGTATGCGCTGTGGACCGCAGAGCCTGAGACCTGCAGCTGCTCAGACCTCTGGAGCCCAGAAGACCATGAGTCCCAGATGGCGGACCAGAGCTTCACACTGTCAGACTTCGATCTTGCTTTGATTTTGAATGTTAACTGTGCCTGGTTCTTTCCTCTGGGAGTATTTAACTTTTTTTTTTTTTTTTTTTTTTTTTTTTTACTATTTTACAGGAACCCAGAGCTCTGAGGCCCAGAAAGTCTTTAGATATTTTAGAGGGACTTTGAACTTTTAAGAGATGTTGAATTTAAAAAAAAAAACAAAAAAAAAATAAAACTTGGACCTTTAAAGTATTGAAAAATTTAAAGACTGAGGGACTTTTCACATTATACTATAATTTTCACATAATTTAAATTATGACATTAATATGAGATTGTGGGGATGAATAAGAAAGGACAGGTTATGGTTTAATAAGTGATGTATGTTAAATGACAAGTGATCAGTTGTGCTGGTTTTTCATCAACTTGACACAACCTTGACTATCTGGGAAGAGGGAATCTCAATTGAGAAAATGCCTTCAGAAGATTGGCCTGTAGAGAAGTCTGTAGTGCATTTTCTTGATTCATGATTGACAGAAGGGCCCACCCCAGTGAGGGAGGTACCACCCTTTGCAGATGATCCTGGGGTGTAGAAGGTATAAGAAAGCAAACCAAGCAAGCCATGAGGATGGAGCCAATAAACAGCATTCTTCCATGGTCTCTGCTTCAGTTCTTACTTTTTCCCTCAGTGACAGAGTGTAACCCGAAAGTGGTAAGCTGAAATAAACCTTTTCCTACCCGTCTTTGGTCATGGTGTTTTATCACAGCAATAGAAACATTAAACCAAAACATTCTAAACAACAGGAACCCATCTCAACGAATCAGAACTTACTAACATAAAATATTCAATTCTCACACTCCTGCAAGGAAAAATAATGGCTTGTGCTTTACAGATGTTGACTAGGGAAAGGTGTTCTAGTCTAAAGCAATAATCAGGATTCCAGCCCAGATCTGTAGCAATTCCTAAGTGCCTAGACCACTTAGGGAAATGCACAAACCACCCCAAACCCAAAGAGTATTCTGACCATTCCTAGTTCATTTGGGTAAGAAAAATTTGAAAACATAAAAATTAGCTGAGGGCTAGAGAGCTGGTTCAGCAGTTGAGAGTGCTTGCTCTTGCAGAGGACCCAGGTATGGTTCCCAGCACCACACAGTGACTCACACTCATCAGTAACTCCAGTCCCAGAGGAACCTGCATCCTCTCTGACCTCAGCAGGCACTAGGCAAACATGTAGTACACAAATATACATGCAGCCAGAGCACACATACACGTAAAATAATAAAGTTAATTTGTAATTAAAAAAATAAACTGAGAGCCGGGCGTTGGTGGCGCACGCCTTTAATCCCAGCACTCGGGAGGCAGAGACAGGCGGATCTCTGTGAGTTTGAGGCCAGCCTGGGCTACCAAGTGAGTTCCAGGAAAGGCGCAAAGCTACACAGAGAAACCCTGTCTTGAAAAACCAAAAAAAAAAAAAATAATAATAAAATAAAATAAAATAAAATAAACTGAGATTAGAAACACTGACATCCATGCAATCCTGAACGGTTGATGTCAAACTGTGTCTAAATCTGTGAACTACTGTAATGGAACCAAAATCCTGCAGGCTGAGAATGAATAGGAAGTAAAGGCCTTTATGGTCCAATCATACCAGGCCAAACTCTGAAAACAGCAGAGGGAAGAGGAAAGGGAAAGTTGCCGCTATTTTAATATATACGGGAAGATCCAACCACAGCGTGTGTACATTCCTGAATAAGCAGAAGCTAGTTGATGCAAAGTGTCTTCCTCTTTTTTATTATTATTGTCTGAGGTTGGATCTCTTGCTGAACCTGGAGCTCGCCCTTTTGGCTAGACTGGCTGGGCATCAAGTCCCTGGCATCCTCCATCCCCAATCCTTCATCCCCACTCTTTTGGTCCCCAAGGGCTGGCTGGAGTTACAGGTGAGAGTCACACCCAACTTCTATGTGGGGGCTTGGGATCGGAACTCTGAGCTGGCACAGCACTTTTCCCACTCTGCCGCCTCCCCAGCCCACATTCTGTTTATCACGACTGGAGACCGCTGCATTTAGCATCAGAGGTCTAAATCCACCCGTAGTTTCTCTCCGCAACGTAGCTGACATGACACTCATCAGCTACCGAGCGCCATCTACCTTTATGATAAACTTCAGAAAAAACGCTCCATGCAACTAGCTCTTGTTCATGTGACTATGCAAATTAGCAGATACATTTCTAACTTTCAAGGTGGACACTTAGTAAACTTTATTCATGTAATTTGCTTTTTTTTTTTAAGTGGCTCAGCAGATAAAGTCTGATAACCTGAGCTCGACCCCATACACACCCATACATACATAAATGTAAAAATATTTTCTGTTACTCTCCTTCTCAAAGCAGCTCTTCCTCTGGGTATTTATGCTGATGAAATCCTATTATATTTCTTCATGCCAGGCTTGCACTAAGTAATCTGAGCATGCAGATAAATTTCAATGAAACGAAAACTCATTTATCTTCCAAAAATTTGATTTTAAATTAAGTTATAACCAAAGCCATAATTTTAAAACTGAAAAATTAGATAGCCTCATTAAAAAATAAATGACTCAGCTGAGGCTGCTTCGAAACTAAACGACGAGGCTAAACAGCCTGGGGTATAAACCATCTGTGATGACCACCAAGGCTCGAGAGGGCAGCCCCTGATTGGGAGCATCAAGAAGTCAGGAGAAATGGCGATGAGGTGGAGGGGAGTGTTTACAGAGCGATCGATCGCCACTCTATCCTGAGCACTGGAATGCGATACAGTCGAACTCCAGTTAACAATGGCTGTTTACCACACTGAGCAATATGAAACTTCAATTTCAACGGCATCAGCTCACTAAAGAGGGTTAGGTAATTCAGGGAGTGAATTGTGCATTCACACAGGGCCTTTCCACTTACAAGCATGTGACTGAAATAACAGATGTATGCCCATGATATCACCCTGAAATAACAATTACAAGGAAGGTTTTCATCTTGAAATAAAGCTTTACATCTGCCATCTCCTTTCACTGTAAACCATTGGTTTTGCCAATCTGCACTCACTGCTCCTCAGCCACTAGTGCTTAGCGGGTCCTCACTCACTGGTGTCACCCCTGCCTCTAATAGCTTTCTTTTATCACCACCCATTGAGACCTACTCACTGATCCATCTTTCAGTCTGACATTTTTGTTTTATGAGAACAGGGTCTCAAGTACCCCAGGCTGCTCTGGAGTTCCTGGCTACTGTGTAGCAAGAATGCCTTAAACTGTAGCTCCTTCTGTCTCTACCTCCCAAGAGCTAGAATTACAGGTGCCACCATTGCTGGCTCCAGGCTAACACTGCAATGGCTTCCTTCCATGGTGGGTCATGTTCTCCGTTCCACATGCTCACGCTCTGATTACTTATTCACTCTCATGCTGACTACTTCTCTTATAGAAATCCAAATCTCAGACACCAGAGAGAGGGCTCCGTCAATAAAGCTTCTGGTGCATGAGCAGGAGGCCCTGAGTTCGGATCTCTGACATACACATTTAGTTTCTGTTGGCTCGTTTTGAGACAGGATCTCACTAAATAGCTCTGGCTAGTCTAGAACTTGCTGTGTAGACCAGGCTAGCCCTAAGGAGGAAGAGAGACAGGCAATTTCCTAGAGTGCCTAGCCAAATCAGGGAGCTCTGAGTGTGGTAAGAGACCCCATCTCAGAAAATATGGTGGACAATGATTGAAGAAGACACCCAACATGAACCTCTGCCCTCCAAATACAGTCACACACATGTGCACCCACACACAGGAACATGTACAAACACATACAACATGCAAGAAGTTCTATCACCATGTAGACACAATAGTCACAAAAGCAACCCGAGGTAGAAGGATAACCCACACAAACATATTAAAGCCACACATTGCCTCATTTTCCCTAAGAGGTAATAACTATGCAAAGGCAAAAAGCGGGCGTATACCCAATAAAAATCTAGGAAGGGCTTCAGAGAGCTGAAAATCTTAACTATCCAACTCATCCTTGACTTTTGCAAGTGACTCTTTACAGAAAACGGAGTATCTCACAGGAACAAAGGCAGAAGTGAGCTATATTTATGTCTGTTTGAGATGGGTCATCATAACAGACGCCACCTGAACAGAAGACAGGAAAAGCAGCCCCCAGTATCTGCCATCTCGTGGGAAGCAGCACCCAGGTATGAGAGACGGGACTACAGAAGAAAATAGGAAAGAAACACAGAAGCCTTGATTACCCAAGGCTGTGCTAAGATCTGCTGCAGTGAATTCCGCCCCGCTGCTGGCAGCGGACAGACCTGAACAAGGCAGAGCAACAGACCTTTGCTTCCCAAGGAAATGTTTCTAAGGCAAGATGCAGTGCTCAATTACCTATCTTTAGGATCAAAACAAAATTAAGTAAACCAAAACAAAGTGGAGAAAAGTGTGGGGAGCTGATGAACTCCTGAGTGAGTATGTCTTACTAACATGAGGAAAGCTATGTCAAGGACCCAGTGCCTCAGACTCCGAGGAATGGCGAGGCCTGCCTCAGATCAGAAGGCCTGTCTAGTCCTCTGAATGTGAGCACTAGTGTCTGCAGGGTGTGCAGAAATAATCACCACAATGATGACTGCAGCCTGAGACTGTTCTCCTATGGAGTCCCCCTCCAGGGGTAGCTAACCTGCCTCCGCCTTGTTCCCACTCTAACGCTGTTTCCTGGCCACTGCATTCTCGTGCATTCCCATCAGAGAATCTGCCCACTGGAGCCCAACTTTTCCAAACAGCGTCAGTCTTTTCTCCACTCTCTGTCACCTCAGTCAGGTCCACCTGAAGGCAGTGAAGGTCACAACAGTAAAGTACAGTTTCAGGCAAGAAGAAATACTGTATAGCTAACAGCTTTCTGCCATGTGGTCTCAGCAGGGATAAAACTAAATCAACAGTGGTCCAGGAGATAACCTCCATTCGAAGGTTTCTGTTTTCAGATCTCTTTTCTCCAAAAAGGAAAAACATCAAATTGTACACAGACAAGAGTATAAAATAAAAAGAAATACTAGAAGAGAGAGATGGCTCCCCAGTTAAGAGTGTTTGCAATTCTTGCAGAGGACTGATGGTGGCTTCCCGGCACCCATATCAGATGGCTCATAACACCTGCAATTCCACCTTCAAGGATACACCCTCCTCTTCTGGCTGCTGCAGACACCAACATGCACATGTGTAAACACACAGCACACACACACAAACACATACCTAAAACTAAAATAAAAATTTAAAAACAAATCCTACATCCTCTCCTAGTTTCCCATTTATTCTTAGGCAATGACACCCTTTATAATGGCCTTTTCCACGAGCTATTCTACAGAGATAAAATGATTTAAACCTTAATATTCAGTATCAGTTCACTCAGAAGACTAAAAGTAAGGTGTGTTTTTGATGAAGGTAAGACTCAGTAATTGAGTACCATATTATTCTCTTATAAAAAGATACCTATATTTGCCTCGGCTATAGTAGGACCCATAGGAAAAGTCTGAAGTAAAAAAGTATAAAAGTTGTGTGGTAGGTGGCCTTGATGCAAGTTGTACAAACTTCATAATAATTTTACACTGAACTAACATAGTACATTTCTCCTTGGAACCACGGGCAGAACCCACGGTGTGAAACATAGTGCTCTATTCTCTACCTCTTCTGAGTTTCCCAGTGTCAACTGGCCATACCTGGACAGGTAACTTGTGGCCAGACAGTGCCCAAAATGTTCACCCCATTGACAGCTCCTCCACCCAACACCCAAAATGCTCACCCCACTGACACCATCTAACCAACCAGCCCCCCCACCTCCAACCAAAATGCTCACCCAACTGACACCATCTGTGGTAATTTGAATGAAAATGGCCCCCATAGGCTCAAAGGGAGTGGCGCTATGAAGAGGTGTGGCCTTGTTGGAGTAGGTGTGGCTCTGTTGGAAGAAGTGTGTCCCTGCAGACAGGCTTTGAGGTCTCAGATGCTCAAGCCAGTCCCAATGTGGCATTGCTCTTCCTGCTTCCTGCTAATCCAGATGTAGAACTCTCAGCTACCTCTCCAGCACCATATCTACCAGCATGCTACATGCTTCCCACCATGACAATAATGGACTAAACTTTGAACTGTAAGCCACCCCCAGTTAAATGTTTTCCTTTATAAGACTTGCCATGGTCATGGTTTCTCTTCGCAGCAATAGAAGCCTAAGACACCATCTAACAAAACAGCACCCAAAATGCTCACCCACTTATATGATCTAACCAACCAAAACCCAAAACACTTACCCAACTAACAACATTTAACCAAACAGCACCAGGAAAGTTCACCCCACTGACACCGTCTAACCAAACAGCACCCAGAAAGCTCACCCCACTGACAGCTGCTTTTCTTTCCTTCTCTTACCTGATAGTGTGCCTGGGCTTGCTGAGCAGAGTTCAAGGTGACATTGCAGAGTTTGCAGAAGAGGGGCTTACACAGCTCCTCCAGGGCAGAGTCTGGCTCCCCTCCCTTAGCTAACTCCTCTTCCCCTGCCAGAGGCAAGGATGTCTCCTGCCCAAAAGGCTTCTGTGGTGGAAGCTGCAAGGTCCTTGTGGACCTGGCAGCCACTGACATAGGAGGAGAGGTTGAGGGCCGCTTAGGTGGAGGAAGCCCGGCCTGCTGCAAGAGAATCATCAGGCGGGAAAGCCACGGGCATAATCCAGTGGGTGAGGAGGGATGGAGTCTTCAAACCTAAAGCAGCCAGGGAAGAAAATGAAAAATGAGATCTCAGCAATACCACCTGGAAAGGACACCCAAGTCTTTCTCCTTTCTAACCCCGCCTTTAGGGGCATCTCTCCTTAACCTTAGCCTAGCAGACTTTCCCTGTCTGGTTATCCCCACTGACATAAGGTTATCCTCTGAGCATAGCTTCAGAGATTTGCATTTATTTTGCTTGGCTCAGTTCCAAACGCCATCTGTCTGGCCATGGGCATTAGCAGCACTGCATCCATGTCCAATTAAGTTGAAAAGTCACATGGCTGGAATTCGACATCAAAGGTCATCCGAACCCCTTCCCTCTGGAGTGCTGAAACACTCTTGATGGTAATATGCATAACCAGAAAAACAAACAAACAAACAAATAAACAAGCCAAAAAAAAAGAAAGAAAACCCACCCCGCCCCGTAAGGAACTCTTCCCACCCAAAGGATGTCGAAGAGCAGAAAAGATTATCACCTCTGGGAATCTCTTATCTTTTCTTTTAGGTGTTTTTGTATTATTTGTTTTCACCGTGTGTGACTATGTGTGTGCACCATGGTACATGCTCTTCCTCCGCCTGTACACACACGTGTACCTAAGGGGCACAGCAGCACTTTACTACTGAGCCACATCACCAGCCACCATTTTTTAAAGACAGGGTCTCACGTAGCCCAGGATGGCCTCAAATTTGCTATGCTGAGAACTTTAACTCTTGACCTTCCTGTCCCCACGTCCCAAGTGCCGGATGACAGTCCTGTGCAGCCAGACCCAGCCACGGAGCAGAGCTTAAGGCATTTCTACAACTAGTTGAAAGGCGGGTGAAATCTAGGAAGAGAGCTGCATTCTGTCTCCTCTTGAGCAGCCAATAACAGCTAAGCTCTGCAAGGTGGAGTTGACAGTCTGTGGACCTCCGATGGCACAGTGTGCTGTTTTGCTTTTGTTTTTAAGTTGAATTAGTTGTCAATATTTAAAAATCAAAAGCTTCACAGAATCTAGCAATGAAGGATAATCTGGCAACACTACACCCACGTCCTCCATTGCACACAACCACCTGTTTGGTGCCAAAAACACCATCCTCCATACCCAGGCCAGCCTTGGGGGCAGGGAGGGCCTCAACCCTACTCAGGGCATTGTGTAAAGGCCTTGTGACTCTACTCCATACAGCCTTAGACTATACTCCTGAGGCCCTTGTAAAATCAAAGTATCTTCTCTCCATCAGGAGGTAAATCATCCAATCAAGATAAAGCATCCAGATTGAAAAATGTCCAACCAAGTAATGGACCACACTGTCCTAAGCCCTATGGTGACTTATAGGCCACTTGTATCATTCCCCTTTCTTACTAAATAAGGATACACACAGTGATGGTTATAATTTCATTTGTCAATTTGACAGGGCCTGGAATTACCTAGAAAAGGCATCTCAATGAGAGGTGACCCAGATTAAGATGGCTGTGGGCATGCCTAAAGGGATTTTCTTAATTAGGTTGAGCTGGGAAGACCCATCCTAAAAGTGGGTAGTACCACTGCATGGTTCAGGATGGCATCAAAAGGAGACAGAACTGAACACTCACATTGCTCTCCTGACTGTGGGCCCCATGAAACTGCCCCACCATGATAGTGTGACCAGCTGCCTCAGGCTCCTGCTGCCTAGGCTATACCACTATGGTAACTATGCCTTAAACTGTAAGACAAAATAAATAAACCCTTTCTCCCTTAAGTGGCTTTTGTCAGGGTATTTTATATTGGCAACAAAAAAGAAACCAAGGCACTCTCTGAAAGGTTTCCGTACCCGATATTGGGTTTCTCCACTGACTCAATAAATCAGATCAGGCTGAATTAAAAGTCCAGGTTTAAATGAGCAAAGCACCCCCTCCCCCTGGGTGACACTGGGGGAGGGGAGGAAGGAGCAGGAGAGAAAAATCACATGGCAGGTCTAGGGGCCCTGTCTTAAATACCCTGTGGGCTTGGTCTTGAGACTCTCTGGTGGCGAAGCTGACCCTTGGTGGGCTTTCTGAAGAGCAGGGTCTGGAATGGGAGGTCTGGGGCCGGAGCAGAGATTCCCAACACTCTCTATTCTGTTTTCTTCAGAAAATACCCACTATGTCCCACTCCCTCTTCAACTTTATCCCTGATTCCTCCTGCTCCCCAATCAGACGGCATCTTTTAGTTCTGACCACCACAGGAAAGACCCTTCGAGTTTTCCAGATTCTAATTATCTAAATTAGAAGGCTTATTTCAAAGTCTACACTTTCCTCCACTCTCACTATTGTTAAAACTCTTCTTGGTCAATAGGATGTGGTGTCTTCAGCTGCTGAGGTTTCTGTCTAGAATGAAGATGTGTAGGCTAGGGTGGTAACAGGTTTACTAAAATGACTCAAGGACTCTTTAAAAAGTAAAAGTCTATTCAGCACATTTGGTAAACACACAATGGGAAAGAGCCACTGACTGGAAAGTCATATAGTTAATAGCAAGATGAATAGATGGTTAGTCGTAGAATTTAACAATACTTTTCAGTAATCGTGATAGCTAGAAAAGGATAACATTCAACTGCCATATCTCTGGAAACACAAAGAAAAGTGATACAGATTTGGAACATTTAAACAATAAGTTTCTCTGAAACAGTATTATTTCTCCCAACTAAATAAAAGACATCCAAAAAGCAAAGATGATTATGGATACTGGGGAGGTGGGTAAGGAAACTAAAGGAATAAAACCATCTTTTAAAATAGTTTAACTGCTCAGTCATAACTGACTGTGTCGTTCACTAACTTGTCACACACATTCTGTTAGGTCATCGATGCTGTTAGGTCATGGCGAAACGACAGAGCAGGGTACCAAAACATCCGGATAAAGAAAATCAGCAAAAATACACAGGGAACTGAAGCAGCCTACAGCCAAGACATGCCTGGGCTTGTTTCTTGCACGCTTACTCCCACCTGAGGAAACCCTAGCATGCGTTGTCCCCACTGTGACAAACAGCTTTCCAGCAGAAGCAAGGCCCTCCTCAGGGCAGAGGCACAAAAGGCCTAATTCCAGAGGAAACATCGGTGGGGGTGGGGTGGGGGTGTTTACAGTGCAGGCTTGCCCATCACTACAATTTATCTTCATAATGTTCACAGAAAGGGTAGAGACCTCAAAAATATTGCTGCTATATTTAATAATCAACATAAGGCTAACCCCCTCTCAAAAAAAATCTATAGGCAACAATCACAACAGGTATTACATTTGGGTAATAAATAAATAAAAACAAGGCTTCGGTGAATGCACAAACTCTGAAGAGAGAGACCCATAACACTTGGATTCGTTCAAACTGCTGCATTAATTTAAGAGACTAATTTAGAAGCCGATATAAAAATACTTCTCAGATCTTAAAATCCATCCGATTGGACGCGTGCAATGGCATACAAGAAGGATGCACAAGGCTTGATGTCCTAATTTGGAAGGGAGCTAAGAAGACACTAAAGAAAAATCACAGCTCTACCATGTACCAGTTTAAGGAAAATGAATGACCACAGCACACGTTTCCACGGCTGGGCTGGGGCCTACTCCTCTCAGGCTGTAGTGCAAACAGCCCTCCCCTTGGCAGAAATGGACCCAGGGAAAAGAAGAAAATCCAGGAACAGGTTCCCGGCGTCCGCGTAAAGTAGGGAAGGCTCTCCCTGGGTATTCTAGAGAAGAGAAGAGAGAACCTTACTCAGAGGTCACCACAACGCGACAGGCAGAAAAAGCAGCCCCCCGGAGGCTGTTCTACATCCCAGAAGGAGGCCGAGACCGGGAGGAGGCCGTGGCGACCCAGGCTCTGCTCCTAGGACTC
>CABHPH010146005.1:0-27534 GCA_902168325.1 Peromyscus nudipes | reverse complement strand
ATCAGTTCTGCCTTGTCATCTTGCTTCCTCTGTGTCTGGCTGGCAACTCCTGACTCTGCTCTTTCTCTTCCCACAATTCTCTTCATCTGCTTACCCCACCTATACTTCCTGCCTGGCTACTGGCCAATCAGCATTTTATTTATCAACCAATCAGATCAACACATATTCATAGCATACAGAGAGACATCCCACAGCACTTTGCCTTTTCTGTCTAATAAAAAGGAAGGTTTTAACTTTAACATAGTAAAATTACATATAACAAAACAGTTATCAAGCAAGAATTACAATTATAATATCTAGTCTATTTGTATTTGGCAAAAAGTAAAGAAAATATTCTATCTACCCTATATTTGTGAGTCTAAAGTTTCATATCTAATTTATTTTTTATCATGACTAAAAAAAACTATAATTATAACTATCTAGTCTTCAGCTACATCAAAGACCCCAGAAGGATGTAATATTACCTAAGTAAATAGGAAGCGCATTGAAAGCAACTTCCAAAATTCTGGAAATGACGGAGACAGTTGCTTGCCTGGACAGTCATCCAAAGATCCTCTGTAACGTTGGGGCATCCATCTTCAGCCTATAGGTCTAGAGTCTCTCAATCACTTCTCTGTGTCCTGTAGAATGTCTGGCAGTCTCCTCTGTGAAGCAGGAACTGAAGGACCATTTCGCCTTGTTTTGGCAAATTCAGTGGTCATTTTTCCTATGGGTCCTGCATGTCCAGTTTATACAACATATTATCAAACAGTCAATGCAAGGGCACTTTTTCCTCCCAGTGGCTAACTTTTGCCACAAAGAAAACAAACTCCACAATGAGTTTCTTCAATGCCCATTATCTTCTCTGAAGTAGATTGGTGCTGCCAGGAGCAGACATGTCTCAATGTCCAGAAAGTCTAAGTTTTTAAAACATTTTAAAATGCCATATTCTGTAGGTCTTTGGAGTGTTTGAAGATTACCTACCTAATTGAAATATATCTATGTATTACCTAGAAAACTTAACTAACATGACTATAAGTTTGATTATCAAAGATGACTAATGATTATTCTATTTCTTAATTATACATTACAATTTTAAATGAGTTGCATAAACATACCTTAAACAAGAGTAGAAATACACAGAGTATAACAAAATTAACTTTAAATTTATATCAATAAACTAAAATCCATAGCATTGTAAAATATTTCAAACAAGTTGTTGCTCTTTAAAAGTAGATTCAATAATCTACCCTTTCATCCTATCATGTCTATAATATCATCCCTTTTCTTCTTGTGCAGCTTGGAGATGTCACAGTGTACTGCAGTGGTAATCTGCCATGCTGCTTAGCTTATGGCTCCTTGTGTCAAGCTCTGTCTCACAGGCAGCTGTTGGGAGAAGAGTCTCTACACTGCTACTGGCATGAGAATGTAAGGCTAGGAAGACCAGTGTGGCTCTGTTTCTGTGTATCCAGAACCTTCAAGTTTTCTTAAGTATGTATGGCTCAGTGCCCAATGGTGAGCGTCAAATGTAGTCAGAAGGTTTCTCCAGTCCCTCCAGGCCCCTGAAGTCCCATGGCCCACTTATAAAATAATCACTCAAAAGCTTATATTAATTATAATAGCTCAGGCTTATTACGGATTAGCTCTTACACTTAAATTAACCTATAATTCTTATTTCTGTTTAGCCACATGGCTTGGTACTGTTTTCAGTTCTGCCTTGTCATCTTGCTTCCTCTGTGTCTGGCTAGCAACTCCTGACTCTGTTCTTCTTCTTCCCACAATTCTCCTTGTCTGATTACCCCACCTATACTTCCTGCCTAGCTGCTGGCCCATCAGCATTTTATTTATCAACCAATCAAAACAACACATATTTACAGCATGCAGCATGACATCCTACAGCAGATGCCAGTCCATACTGTTATTGCCAGCAAACCTCTCAGTTGTAATAGAAGAAGAAAGGAGAACTTTTCATGAGAATAAGAGATTTATGGAATTTATGGCCACTGATCCAGACTACAGAGGATCCTGGAAGGAAAATCTAAGTCTGAAGAGCTTAAACATTCCTAGAAATGCACAGGAAACAATATACAATTATTGAACATTGAATCCAAAGAAGTCTAATAAAACAACACAAAAGTAATACAATGACAGAAATTAATACATATTGTTCAACAATGGCTCATAATATTAATGGTCTCAGCTTAACCAATAAAGAAAAATAGACTAACAGACTAAATTCCAAGAACCACATCTCATTTTCAATGATAGACACATTAAAATGAAAAGGTATTCCAATCAAATGGCTCTAAGAAGCAAGCATACATACTTATTCTAATGTATGACAGATGAAAAATAGTCAGAAGAGAAAAGGAGGGACACTTTATACTTAGTAAAGAGAAAATCCACTGACAGGATAGTAAAATCCTAAACATACATGCAGCAAACACAGAATCACACACTCTTATAGAAGAAACACTATTAAATTTAAAACCACTGATTGACCCCAGCACATTGATAGTGGGTGCTTTCAATATCCTACTTTCACCAAAAGATAGGCCATCTAAAAACAAAGTAAGCAGAGAGACTCCCAAGCATAAGGATATCATAAATTTAATGGATACAACAGAGCTATACATTACACCAAAACACTAAAGCATGCGTGTTTTTCTCAGCAGCTCAGGGGGTTCCTTCAAAACAGATCACTCTAGGACATGAAGCAGTTTCAATGAATACAGGAAAACTGAAATCCCATCCTGCATTCTATCTGACAACCATGGAATAAAACTGGATATGGTCATCAACAGAAACCATAGATATACACAAATTATGGAAACTAAATAACACACTACTGAATGACAATTGGGTGAAGGAAGAATTTGAGAAGGAACTTGGACAGTTTCTAGAATTGAATGAAAAAGAAAATAACAACAAACCCAAATCTATGAGATAAATGAAGACAGCCCTAAGAGAAAGAGTTGTACTATATGCTTACATAAGTATTGAAAGATCTAAAATTAATAACTTAATGATGCACGTGAAGGTTTTAGAAAAACAAGAACAAATAATGCTCCCCCACAAAGGAGAGAGCAAGAGATAATCAGAATCAGGGATTAATTAATGAAATAGGAATGAAAAAACAAGAACAATAAATGAAATGAAGAACTGGTTCTTTGAAAATACTAACAAGAGTGACAAACCTTTAGCAAAATTGATTACAAGAAAGACGACTCAAATTAATCAAGTTACAGATCAAAAGGAGACATCACAACGGACATTGAGGACAGAAGATTTATAAAGCATAGTCAAGAAATTTATATTCCACCACACTTGAAAAAATCTAAGGAAATAGATGAATTTCTAGATATATATATATACAATTTACTAATGCAAAATTAAGATTAAATAAATAATTTAAATAGACATATAACACCTAAGGAGATAGAAGTAGTAATTAAAAATCTCCCAACTATCACACACATTTAATTCACAGGGGTACCTCTGTGAATTAGAGGCCAACCTCATCTATATAGGGACAGGAAGCCCACAGCCAAAACTATCAAAAATTGACGAGAAACTCAAAGCATTTACACTAAAATCAGAAAAAAGATAAGTCTCCTAAAAATGTCCAGTCTCCTCTCACCTGCTCAGGATAAGTACTTGAAGTCTTATTTACTACAATAAGACAAGTGAAGGAAATGAATGTGCTACACATAGGAAAGGAAGAATGAAATGTTTTTGCACCCTGATAAGCCTCTCTGCCAATGCAGCAATCCAAATCAGACCAAATCAGACTGAATTAGAAAAGCCCCAGTGTAGCTGGAGAGCTTCTCTCCAGGTCCCACCAAGCCCCCGCAGTCCCCCAACCCACATATAAAATAATCACTCAGACGCTTATATTACTTTTAAACTATATGGCCGTGGCAGGCTTCTTGTTATCTACTTCTTTTATCTTAAATTAACCCATTTCTATTAATCTGTATGCTGCCACGTGTTCCGTGGCTTTACCTGTTGCCTCTACATGATGTTTCCTGAAGGGCAGCTGGTGTCTCCTCCCTCTGCCTTCCTCTCCTTTTCCTCTTTCCTCTCTGCTAGTCCTGCCTATACTTCCTGCCTGGCTACCAGCCAATCAGTGTTTTATTTATACAGAGCGATATCCACAGCACCCCAGTTTAATGGGCAAAGCATTCCTAGGTGATTCTCTGGCCCCCCCAGAGAGGAGACAGGGACAAGAGACTGAAAAACCACATGTCTATTTTTTGAGGGGCAGTTAAAATACCCTATAGGAGTGGTCTTGAGTATCTCTGGGGGATGAGCCATGTTTGGCAGGGCTTTCTGAGGGGCAGGGTCTGGGCAGAGAGGTGGGGCTTCCAAACCAGAACATTCCAGACTTTTTGGGTATATGGATGCCAGGCTTCCAGGGCCTGAGGTGGAGCTTCCACCAGAACATTCCAGACTCTTTGGGTATAGGGGCACCAGTTCAAGTCTGGCTACTTCTTGTGGGAATGGGTTGACATGGAGAAGGGAGGAGTCAGGAGTTGGTGGGCTCATATTTAGCAGGAGGTGTGAGTGGAAGAACATCGAGTTAACTGTCATCCTGGAGACCTCAGGCATCTATTTCTTGAGAGAAGACAAGTTTCTAGAAAAAAAAACAGATCATTAACATCTGCCCTAGCTGTACTGACATAGATGAATGTACAGTGCAGAAAAGTAGATAAGCCCTTCATTGGGACATTTTGGAAAACCAGGAGTGAAGGGTCCCACTGCCGGACAGACCATGTATCCTGAATAGGTGCTCACTTGAGCCTGGAGAGATGGTACTAGCATGGGTGTCCCAGGAGCTTGCAGCTGAAGGGGGTGGTGAGGGTCACAGTATAAGATCCTGTCCATCAGGGCTTGAGAGACTTAGTAACTAGGTGTTTGAGGAGTACTCTGTCCCCTGGTGAGAGTGGAGTAGACTCAGGGACAATTGGGTCCATTAATGTGGGTACAGGGAGATGGTTGTCAGCAAGTGAACAGAGAAGGGATCTTAGGAGGGAGAGGTAGGGGAGGCATCCAGCCAGTGGGGGAATTTAGGCTGGGAGGTGGTGATTGAGGAGGAAGGGCCTTCCATAATGGAGCTCAAGAGGGCTTAGGCCTGAAGGAGAGTGTGGGGTGGACCAGAGACATATAAGGGCAATGGGGAAAAGGGAAGGCCAAGATAACCTGAGTTCAATGGAGAACTTGATGAGTTGTTGTTTGATAAGTCCATTGGCCTTCTCAACCTTTCCCAAGGATTGTGGATGATAGGGAACATAGAGCTTTCAGGAGATGTTGAAAGCTTCTGACATGAGCTCTGTGACCCTGCTAATCCTTGCCACTGTGTTGGATGGCTTGGCGGGGTCCCTATCTAGGCTTGTCTTGCTCCCCAATAAAGCCTTGCTTTTGCATTCCAGTAAGCTCATCTTTGGTGGTCTCTCTAGGGGTCGAGATCTGGGCACAACAGTTGCCAAGGTGAGTGTGTCCCCAAAGAGACTGAGAATATCATGGCCAAGCAGAGGTGTGGGGCAAGCAGGTATGACTAGAAAAGAGTGTGAGAAAAATTGCCCTGCAAGAATGCAGGGAAGTGTCAGGGTCTTAAGTGGGAAGGAAGGGATCCTGTCCACTCCCATGACAGAAATTGGTGAGGGAACTGTAGGATCCGAGTGAGATGTTAAAACAGAATAGGTAGCTCCTGTGTCCAAAAGAAAGTCAATGGACTTACCTGATACCTGCAGCATCACCCTAAGCTCAGAGAGGGCAATGGGAGTCACCAAGTCTAGGTCACATCAGTCCTCCACCAGGCTTAGGAATTCAAAGGCTGGAAGAATCTCAGTTTGCCAGTGTTGGTGAGGCCAGACCTCTGTGGCATGGCATAGAGGATGAGCCTGAATGGGGGCATTCAGGTCTCCAGTGTCCAGGCTGTCGGCAGACAAGGCATGGCCTCCTGGGTGGCTGCTGGCCACATTTGAAGCAGGCTTCTGGCAGAGTTGACTTGGGCTGAACTCTGGTGGGATGGAATCTCATGGTTGACTTCCCTTGTTCCCCTTGTGGGGGCCCTGGTGGCCTCAGGGCAGCTGCTAAGGCTTGGGTGTGGAGCCTAGCCTTCTGTTGCAGCCTTGTCTGTCCGGATGACTCAGCTGTCAATAAAAACTTTAAAAGCTATTTTCACCAATTCCTGTAGGGGAGTTTGGAGACCCTCCTCAGCCTTTTTAAATTTCTTTCTAATATATGGCGCTGACTGAGAAATAAAATGGTTGGCCAGGACTGTGGCTCCTGCTGGGTCAAGGCAAGTATATTAAACCATGGTCTCATAACTGTCTTAAAAAATGGCCAGTTTTTTTTTTTATCAGTTAGATGTGTAATACCTTGGAGCTTATCAAAATTAACAACTTTGTCTGAGACCATGCCTTGGAGGAGGCAACAAACCATGAGGTCTCTTCTCTGGGGATTTAAACAATTCCATCGGCTCCAGCTACCTCTTGGAGAGGGCAGAGGAGGGTAGGAGTCTGGCAAGACCAAGTATGAGAAGAAACTGGGGAAGATTTGGGGACATTAGGCCAGTATGTAGAATGGGACAATGATGTAGGTGGAAGCATTGGGGAGATAGGGGTTGTGGTGGGGGGAAGGGTAGGACAGGAAGGTGGGTATTTTGGTCCCCATTTGTCCTAAAGGGGGAACAAGAGGAGAAGAGTGGATAGAGGGAGGAATGTTGGCCATTGAATGGAACATGTGGCACCATAGAAGGAAGAGTGGGTAGAGAGGGTTGGGAGGGAAATGGGGGAGGGGTCAATGTCCCTGGCAGCATGGTCAGAGTGGAATTTTCAGAGTCCTAGTTCCCAGACAGGTGGGAGTCTGGAGGTACCATGACCCTCATCAATAAGACTGGTGTTGTGGGACATTGGCTGCTATAGGGAGGATGAGAACACAGAACCCCCAAAACCATGAATGTATGGCAGTTCTGTCCAATTATCTATCTCCAAGCTGATAAAAAATTTTCAAGATTCAGGAGGATGGAAAATTCTAAGGTTCCCTCCAGAAGCCACCTTGATTGGTTATCAAGGGCATATTAGGTCTAGGCCTTAGTGCTCAGAGAAATCAAGCAATCGGGACAGATGGTATCAGATAGCCTCAATTTGGATAGATTTTGTTAAAGACACCCCAGAGGCATTTGTGGATCTGGCTTTGAATGGCAGGTGCCCATTTCTCAAGTCTATGCTGGGACCTGAAGCCTAGCATTATGCATCTACTGTGGTAGGCCTTGGGTCAAAAACAGGGAGTGTGGGAAATTCCTTTCAAAAGAATGTCTTCTGAAGAAGGGGCCCCATGGAACAAAGGCAGGTCTTTGCTCCAGAATGGGTCAGGGGCCTGGTGTGGCTGCATCTTTGGCAGGACACCCTGAAAATTGGATGAGACCCTGGGCGTCTAAGGCAATGACTTGGAAAGGACAACTTACCAGGTCAAAAGCTGATCTTAGTCTGGTGGAGAGGAGGTGTTGGGGAGAGGGGTGTTTTCCCACCATGCAGCCCCATGTTGGTGGAGGAAAATCAACCACCCTCAGTGGGACCTCCAGATGAAAAGTTTCCACCCCGGTAAGCCTCTCTGTCGATACAGCAATTCAAATCAGACCAAATTAGAAAAGCCCTGGTTTAATGGGCAAAGCATTCCTGGGTGATTCTCTGGCCCTCCATAGAGGAGATGTGGACAAGAGACTGAAAAACCATGTATCTATTTTCTGGAGGGCAGTATGAATACCCTATGGGAGTGGTCTTGAGCATCTCTGAGCGAGGAGCCATGTTTGGCTGGGCTTTCTGAGGGGCAGGGTCTGGGCAGATGGGTGGAGCTTCCACCAGAACATTCCAGACTCTTTGGGTATATGGATACCAGGGTGCCAGGGGCTGAGGTGGAGGTTCCATCAGAACAAAGAAGTCAAAGTATCTTTATTTATAGGTGATATTATTATAGACATAAAATATCCTAAAGACTCCATCTGAAAACACTTATAAACACATTCAGCAAGTAGCAGGACACAAAATCAACACATAAAACCCTGTAACTTTCTAAATAGTGTGTGTATATATATATATGTATGTATATATTACGTACACTATATATATATATATATATATTTCTATATACACTGAGAAAGAAATCAAGGAAACAATACCTAATTAATAGTAGACTCAAAACATCTCGGAATAGATTTAATTAAGGAATAAAAGACTTGTACAATGAAAATTTAAGACACAAAACAAAGGATAATTGAAGAAGATACTACAAGATGGAAATGCCTCCCTTGATCCTGAATTTGTAGGATTAATGTGAAAATGACCATGCTATAAAAAGCAATATACAGGGCCAAGCTCCAGGAGTCCAGTTGAAGAGAGGGAAGAAGGATTATAAGCAAGGTGTGTGTGTGGGGTCAAGATCATGATGGAGAAACCCACAGAGACAGCTGACCCGAGCTCGTGGGAACTCACGGACTCTAGACCCAGCTAGGGAGCCTGCATGGGACCAATCTAGGCCCTCTGTATAAGGGTGACAATTATGTAGCTTGGTCTGTTTGTGGGCCCCCTAGCAGTGGGACCAGGAACTGTTCCTGGCATGTGAGCTGGCTTTTTGGAACCTGTTCCCTGTGGTGGGATGTCTTGCTCAGCCCTGATGCAGTAGAGAGGAGCTTGGTCCTGCCTCAACTTGATATGCCATGCTTTGGTGACTTCCATGGGAGGCCTTACCCTTTCTGAGGAGTAGATGCAGGATGTAGAAAGGAGGTGGGGGGAGAGAATGGGAGGAAAGGAGAGAGGGGAAACTGTGTTGATATGTAAAATTAAAAAAATTTAAAAAAAGCAATATACAGATTCCATTCAATCAATGTCAAAATTCTAATGTAGTTCTTCACAGGAATTAACAAAATAATATTAAATTTCATATGGACAAACAAAGGGCCCAGGGCAGCTATAATGATCCTTAACAATGAAAAAGCTGGTGGAGCTAGCTATTAACATCCCATATTTCAAGATATATTACAGAGATATAGTAATAAAAACAACATGGTACTGGGATAAAACCAGACTCATTTATTAATGGGATAGAATTAAAGACCAGATATAAGTTCACACATCTGCAGCCACCTCACTAAAAACATTATTATATTTTATTTACTTCGTGTGTGTGTGTGTGTGTGTGTGTGTGTGTGTGTGTGTGTGTGTGTGTGTTTGTATCATGGCCTATGGATGGAAGTAAGAGGGCAACTTATGTGAATTGGTTCTCTCCTTCTACCCTATAGGTCCTAGGCATCAAAGTCAGTTTATTAGGCTTGGCAGAATGTGCATTCACCTACTGAGTTATCACATCAGCCTAGGTCACTTAAGTTTTGACAGAGTAGTCAACAATACACATAGAAGAAAAGACGGCTTCCTCAGTAAATGGTGCTTGTTAATCTGGCTGGCTGCATGGATAGGAATGCTGCCTATGCAAACTCAAGTCTGAGTGCATCAAGAACTATATAAGACCTAACACACTACATTTGGCAGAAGAGAAAACAGAAAGGACTTTATGAATAAGGATCTGACAACAAAGGAATTCAGACCAACAATTAATAAATTCTACCACATGAAACACAAAACCACCTAGACCACAAAGAAAAGCATCATTCACGTGAAAAGGGAAACTCCAGAATAGTTAAAGGTCTTTACCAGCTATTCATCTGAGAGAGGATTAGTATCTAGAATATAAAAATAACTCAAAAAACTAAACATCAAGAAAACAAACAACCCAATTGAAAATGAGCATTGAACTAAACAAGTTCTCAAAAGTTTAAACATGGCTGAGAAACACTTAAAGAATGTGTAACATTCTTGGTTATGATAGAAATATAGCTTATAATTACTTTGAGATTTTGTATTACTTGAGTAAGAATGATTAAGATTAAAAAACATCATGACAAATTGTTGGCATGGGTGTGAGGAAAGGTGAACACTCATTCACTGCTGGTGGGAGTGTAAAGTGGTCCAGCCACTATGAAAATCTGCACTAGGCATGGGGAGGCCTTTGAGTTGGTGGTCAGTGGTGTCTAAACAACTTCCAAAACATATTAGGCTATTATCCTTGTTCTTGGATGCCTCCCAGAACGTGGAGGCAATACCATATTGTTGAAGACATGATCTGGAAGCCTTTTCTCATTTTGGAATGGAATCTATTCTTATAGAGAGTCTTCTCTTTAACTAGTTTATATAAATTTTAGTATAATTTTATTTGGATCTACATTTCAATTACATTTGCAACGACTCTATTTCCAAATAAGGTCAACTTCATAAGTAGCAGGGATTAGGAACTGAACATATTTTTTCTAAAGTTATAATTTGTTATTTCGCATTTGTTGATAAGATTCATTCACTTGGACTTTGTGAAGAAAAGTGTTAGGAATATTTATGGAAAAGTATATTCTATTATTTTTGGTAAGTCACTAGAATAGAATTGCATGGACATGTTTTAAATCTGTTTAACTTTGTAAGAAGCTGTTTATTGAACTCTTTCCTATTATGTCATGTTGACAGAGCCAATTGTTCCCTTCCTTACTAGCTTCTTTCCTTCATCAGCTCTTTGTGCTGTTACCAGCAGTTCTGTACCTCTCTGTGGTTTTAATTTGCATGTCCCAAATGAGTAATGATGCAGGGTAAAATTTTATGTATTCTTTATTCTGCTCACGTGATGAATTACATTGACAAATTTCAGAATACTAAACATTTTGTATTCCTGGCATAAACTTGGAGGTTAAGTTGACTTCCTAATATTCCTCTATAGTTTTCTGTTTTGTTGTAAAGTAGCATGAGTTTTATGATTTATAAGTAGTTGGCTTTATTATAACATTTTCCCATATATTTTGCTATATTTTGATTTTTCTAATAATCTTTTCTTTTTCTAGTTTTGGTATCAGAGTAATGTGCTTATATAATGATTTTGGAACTATTCTGAAGGGTTTCTGTAGAACTGATATTGTTTTTAATAAATGGGAGGAAATTCCCAGTGAAGCCATTGGTTTCAATTTTTTTTATAAAAATTTTATACTATAGACCCTTTTTAAAAGAAAGTATAGTACCTCTTAGGTTTTTTATTAATTTTATTAATTTTTATGTGCTTTATTCTAATCTGCTTACTTACCCCTTCAACATACTTTTTTCTTTAAATCTGTGGACATGATGGAGAATAAGGGTATTGGAGCCATACTTATAATTCCTTTTTTACTTTCTTTTTCCCTATTTATGAGAAAGGTAGGTTGGATACCTTATAAATACCTTACAATTACTTCAATCCTCTGTTTATTATTGTCTGGGTATATAGCTTATAAATACTATGGACAGCTTTTGTACTTTTTAAAATGTTTACTGGTGTGAGTTGCGTGCACCCTTTGGCTTCTATGCTGTTCTCTTTAAAGTTTGGTTTAATCAGCTTGTCTGTGATCTGTTCTTACCTCACCAAAGTCTTACAATAGGAAAATTTTGTGTTTTTTTTCTGTTTTTGTATGTTGTTTTATGTAGATTATAAGCAAATAAAGAATGAAAATATTTTCTGTGTCCTAACCCTTCTTTCCTACACACGAGGTTTCTACCAATAATTCAGTGGCCTGTTGCCTTCTGATTGAATGGATTTATATTTTAAACTAAAATAGGAGTCTTGGTTCATAATCTTGAGATTTGACTCCACTTTTATAGTATTCTCTTACAAGGATAAGGTTTTCATGATTTACAGAGGTGCAGCTACCTTTAGCAAACAGACACCACATTTCATTATTTTTTAAATTTCCATTTTTATACCTTTTATCCTTTTCTGCCTTGGTTGTTGGAAATGTAATTTCTTTCCCTATTGATTTGTTCCTTGCACAATTAGCAGTTAAGTTTCTGTGAGACTCTTGTTACTCTTGCTAAGATGGTAGTGTCTGAAAAGCTTAGTTACACTTTGCTCCATTAAACACTAACATTCTTGGAATCTACCAGAACAGCTAGAGTCTCCCAGCTCTAATTTCTTGAAATTTAAGTATTTCTGCTGTTAAAAATGGGTTAGTATATTCCTGATTTTAAGCTCCACTACAGAGCCATAGTAATAAAAACCACATGGTATTGGCATAAAAACAGACACTTGGATCAATGGAATCAAATCAGAGACTCAGATGTAAACCCACATACCTATGGACAACTGATTTTTGCAAAGAAGCTAAAATTATACAATGGAAAAAAGACAGCTGGTCTAACTGGATGTTGGCATGTAGAAGAATGCAAATAGACCCATATCTATTACCCTGCACAAATCTCATCTAAGTCTAGCAAAGACCTCAACATAAATCTAGTTGCACTGAACCTGATAGAAGAAAAAATAAGAAATGATCTCAAATGCATTGGTACAGAAGACAACTTCCTGAACAGAACACCTGAACAGCACAGGTACTAAGATGGACAATTAATAAGTGAAACCTCAGGAAACTGTAAAGTTTCCATAAGGCAAAGAACATCATCAATAGGACAAAACAATAGCCTAGAGAATGGGAAAAGATCTTTACCAAGCTGGCATCTGACAGAGGGCAGATTTCCAAAATATATAAAGAACTTAAGAAACTAGATACCAACAAACCAAATAATCTAATTTAAGAAAGGGGGTGCAGATCTAAACACAGAATTCTCAACAGAAGAATCTCAAATGGCTGAGAAACACTTAAGGGGAGGTTCAACATTCTTACCCATGAGGGAAATGCAAATCAAAAGACTCTATGAGATTCCATCTTATACCTGTCAGAATGACTAAGATCAAAACCACAAGTGATAGCTCAAGCTGGAAAGGATGTGGAGCAAGGGGAACATACCTCCATTGCTGGCGGGAGTGCAAACTTGTACAACCACTTTGGAAGTCAGTGTGGTGGTTCCTCAGAAAACTGGGAATCAACCTGTCATGAGACCCAACTATACCACTCTTGGGCGTATACCCAAAGGATGCTCAATCATACCACAAGGACACTTGCTCAACTAAGTTTGTAGCAGCTTTATTTGTAATAGCCAGAACCTGGAAACAACCTAGATGTCCATCTATGGATAAAGAAAATGTGGTTCATTTATACAGTGGACTATTACATAGCTGCTAAAAACATCAATGTCAGGAAATTTGAGGGCAAATGGATGGGACTAGAAAAATCATCCTGAGTGAGGAAACCCAGACCAATAAAGACAAACATTGTATGTACTCACTCATAAGTGGATATTAGCTATAAAATAAAGGATAACTATGCTACAATCCACACACCCAAAGAGACAAGATAAAAAGGAGAGTTCATGGGATACACTCAGATCTCCCTGGGAAAGGGAAGTAGAAGAGATTTCATGAGTGGAGTGAGGGAGATGGGGTGGGTGAAACACAATCCTAATTAGTCTTAACAATAAAAACCCAGAGTCAGATATTAGAGTGAAAGCAGAAAGATCAGAGAAGCAGAGCAGCCAGTCACCAGAGACTTCTTACCTCTATGAAATCTCAAACTGAGTGGAGCAGAGCCTGTCTCCATGAATCCTAAGACTGAATGGGGCCAAGATCCTGTCTCTACCCACTTTATATTCCTGTCTCTACTTCCCTAGTGCTGGAATTAAAGGCATGAGCCTCAGATGTGCTGGGATCAAAGGTATGATCCTATCAAGTGCTGGGATTAAAGGCCTGTGCCACCACCACCTGGCTCTGTTTCTCATTTAGATTGGTTCAATCTCATGTAGCCCAGGGTGACCTTGAACTCCTGATCTTCTTGCTTCCTCCTCCCAAGTGCTGGGATTAAATGTGTGTGCCACCACTGCCTGGCCTCTATGGTTAACTAGTGGCTAGCTCCATCCTCTGATCTCCAGGCAAGCTTTATTTGTCAGAACACAAAATATCACACAACAGATGGGAACATGAGTGATCAGGTTGGGAGGGCATGGAGGGGAAGAGTGCTGAGGGGGACTGTGGGGGCACATTTCAGGGTTGGACAGAAGCCTTGTGCAGGGGAATCTCCCAGGCGTCTACAGGAAAGACGCCAGCTTAGACCCCCAGCAATAGTAGATATGTAGTCTGCCCTGGCCGTCTCCTGTGACCAGATTGGTGCCTAGCCCAACTGTCATCAGACAGGTATCATCCAGCAACTGATGGAGACAGATGCAGAGATCCACAGCCAAGCATTAGATGGAGCTCAGGAATCTTGAGGAGGAGGAAGAAAAAGCATTGTAGGAGCCAGAGGGATCAAGGACACTAAAGAAAGTCTCACACAATCAACTACCCTGGGTTCCCAGGGATTCACAGAGACTGAACTGACAACCAGGGAGCCTTCATGAGACTCACCTAGGCCCTCTGCATATATGCACAGTTGTGTATCTTGGTCCTCTCATGGGACTTCTAAAAGTGGGAGCAGGGGCTGACTCTCATTCTTTTACTGGCTTTTAGGATCCTACTTCTCATACTGGGTTGTCTTGCCCAGCCTTAAAACATGGGGAGGTACTTGGTCTTACTGCAACTTGATATGCAGTGTTTTATTGATAATCATAGGAGACCTGCCCTTTCCTGGATGGAGACGGAAGAGGACAGGATTGGGGGTGGGAGGGGGGAGTAGGGGAGAGGGGCTGAGATTAGAGGATGGGGCGAGGAGGCTGCGTCTGAGATGTAAAATAAATAGATGAACAAAAAAAGTAAAAGAACAACAATCAAAACAGATTTGTATTTTCTGCTAATTAAAGAAATTGTTTTTACTTATAAAAGTAGCATCTACCAAGATGATATGGTAGATTGGCATTGCTTTTTATCCTGTATTAGACAAGTAAAATAAAAATTTGAATTTTAAAGTAGACATTTACAAATGTAGCATTTATTCGATATATTACAGTGTCATAAATAAAATTTAAATCTATAATTTGATTATTTATTATAATGATCAAATATAAAATATACTTTGCTTCAAATTTAGAAGAAAAATTACAGTATAATGACTAGAATGTCATTTGAATTTCTGAATTTATTTTTTTCTTTTGTAGAATTGTGAGGGTGCTCACTTATTAACATGCAGATTACATTTCAGATGTTTACCCCCCAAAACATCTGGCAAGATTAAAATGAAGCTGTGCAACAAAATTCTGTCAACTTTTTTATATTCAAAATGAGTCATTTATTTTATATCAACACTTTTGTATTGCTGGTGATACACAGTTTTCCTCATTTTTGTGACCTCAGTATTATCTGTTTATCTGAGACAGTCCAATAATTGATGCAAGTTTCTCAAATTCTTTCTGTTTTAGAATGTATATATATATATTCATATATATTAACATTTAAAAGTCTAACTCTTATTCTGTGCACACATATTACATGTTAGGCATAAGACTATTATAGACATTTTATCAAAATACTGGGAGTTCCATGGAAGTTCTATAGTGACTCTCAGAGGTCAGCATGACCAACAACAATAGGTCACTAGTCTCTATGCTTGTTTTTAAATTTATTTTGGGAAATATTTTCAGCCACAATGTAGTTTTGGCAATTATATTAGGATTTTATAAAACCAAATTTAAAACCCAAATGTTATGATGCTTTTCCAGATGAATTGAAAAAGAGAAAAATTTATTTGTTTTGCACTCTATCTTTGTAATGTCCTGCCATAACACTGTATGCTATTTGTGCTTCTCTAGGTGGAAACTGGAAGGTTTCAATAATCACGAGTGACTTTCCAAATGCAGGAACCAGCGCACAGGTTTATATTGTATTATATGGACAGTGTAGAAGCTCAGTGCCTGTGTATCTTTACGGAAGAAATGGGGCTCGGTTTCAGGACGGACATGAAGACATCTTTACTGTAAGTCATAAGATGTAGTAAAATGTATTAATGAAGGGATACAGCTAGCGGGAGCTTTGGACTGAGTGCCGCTGTCAACAGACCCTTCCTACTAAACACCGTATGTCGTGTTAGTTAAAAGATTAGTAAAAAGAAATTCATGGCTGTCTTTGTTCTAGCAGATTTACCAGAAGTAAATCGACTGCATGGTGGAGACAACAGCTAGATAGAAACACTTTATGTTTAATAGTCATTGTTTTTATATGGTCTTGGCCACACCAGGCTGGGACTTAGGTAGGCAATTTTCACTCTCCTTCCTGTCTTCCATTATAATCTCTCCAGTCTCATCTGAGTCCTGGAACAGACTTCTTTCTGGATCCCAATCTCTCATCTGACCTCCATTCCCTGTGGACTCCATCATACCTTGGAGTAGACCCAGATTTCCTCCTTCCTATGGACCCTTTCAGCACCCCTTTCTAGTGTATCTCTGTTCCTTTATGTCAGCCCCAGATATTAGAAACACTTTTTATGTGGGACCTTCATTTACCATATATGGTAGGGACTCAGGTAAATGATTCACATTGTGTTTCCTATCTTCCATTATGAACTCTCTATTCTCATCCTCAGCCTGGTAACAACCTGCTTGTGAATACCCCTCCTCCCACCTTAACTCCATCCATTGGACACTCCAACTCTTGCTTCAGATCTAGGGTCCCCCTAGCCATTTCATCCCTGTCTCTTCAGATTATTCTTTGCCTTACTGCAATCTGCTTGTAGGGTCCCCTCTTCCCACTATACTTCCAACTCCCTGAAGACCCTGCCTCTTGATGTGGACAGAATCCCCTTAACTCTTTCCTGAAGTGCCTCTCAGCTTTTTCTCCTAGCCCACGTCTATCCTCTCTGTGATCCCGGAACCCATAGAAGCAGTCTATACCAAGCAACCCATACCCTCCACAATTTCTTAAGATGCAGAGAGAGCAACAGAAACCAAGGAAAGCAACACCCACCAAATAAAGGAAAGACCAGATATCATGAATTACAATCACTTCAATCATCCCAAACCAGATGCCTAGATACTAGCACAAAACACAAATATTAACAGTAAGACAATACCCCTCCACCAGAACTCAGACACCCCACTTCAGTAGGCCCTGAGAAAGGCACTATAGCTAAAGTCTCAGACAAAAACTTCAAAATAGCAATTGTGATTATGTTCAAGAGCCTTAAAGAGGATGTAAATGAAGCCTATGAAAACACAAACAGTGAAATGGAATGTTAAAAACAATTCAAGACATGAAAATAGGAAGATGATTGTGAATGTTGCAACTCTGGGGGAAAGTTATCCTGACTGCTTGGCGAGTCAGGCTACATGTAGAGCTGCTAGGACAGCTCTGGTGGCTGGACCTACAATGGTACAGCTCAGCTCTGGAGGGAAAGGTATCCTGACTGCTCAGGGAGTCAGGCTGTACCTTGAGCTGCTAGGACAGTTCAGCTCTAGAGAGAAAGGTATCCTGACTGCTTGGGGGGTCAGGCTATACCTGGAGTTGGGGTGTGGTAGGGAATGGTCTCCCTGAAGGGTATTGCAATCCTGCTCCTCTCCTGGGGAGCCACCAACTCCCACTTAAAGGGGCTTCCCAGCAGAGCTCTGCTTCTTCTCCTGCCCAACGTGTTGCTTCTTTTGGTTCACTCTGCTAGAGGAGAAACCCCTGTAGAAATGTAACAATCTCCTCTGGTTCCAGTGAAAAGTTGTTATTTTTCTTCTCTACCTTGCTCAGTCTGCTAAGGGAATGTCTCTGCAACGTTATTTTCTGTTCAGTCCCGTAAGAGATGTCTCAGCAAGATCCTTCTGTTCAGCTCCACCTTCCTCAGACCCACTAAGGGAACATCTATGCAAAGTTTTTTCTGATCAGGCCACTAAGGGACGTCTTAGCAAGGTGCTTCTTCTCTGCACTGGTAAATGAAGATCTTCACACCCAAGACTTTTGAGAAAGAGATTTGTTTGGGAAGGAGGAGTCCAGGAGAGTGGCTGCCTCTACCAGAGTGGGAAAGAAGAGCTGGCATCCAAACAGACAGGGTGGTTTATATAGGATCTCTTGGGGGCAGAGTTTCTCCAGGGAAAAGATTTTCTGTCCAGTAATTGGTTAGTTTTTTTCTGCTCAGGGACTGGTTAGTTTTGTTGGTCAGGGGCAGAGGTGTCCCTGATTTCAGAGCCAAACTGTGTTTCTTTCACTGGCTTTTCTTAGCTTTTTGGCTCTAATTTTAAGGCTAGGGCATATTTCTTTCATTGGCTCTGATTCTAGGGACAAAGTGTGTTTCTTTGGCACTGGTTTCAGAGTCAGGGCATGTTTCTTTGGTTCTGGGTTTAAGGATAAAGTGTTTTTTTTTTTTTCCACTAGCTGGGGTCCCAGATCTAGGTTGTGTTTCTTTCACTGATTCTGGACTCCAGAGTCAGGGTGGGTTCCTTTAGCTGGCCCCTTTCTCCTACAATAATCACTACAGAAAATCCAAACTAAAATAAAACTGAAAATGAAAAAATTAGGATATTAACAAAAACTATAGAGGTAAGCCTCATCTGTACAGTATAAGATATGGATGAGAGAATCTCTGGCATCAAAGACGAGGAAGAAGAAATGGATACCTCATCAAAGAAAATGTTAAACAAACAAACAAAAGATCAGGTACCAAACATCCAGGAAATCACACCATGAAAAGATCAAATCTATGAGTAATAGAAATAGAGGAAGTAGAATAAACCTGGGATAAAGGCACAGAAGGTGTTTTTTTTAAAAAAAAAAACTCATAGAAGAAAATTTTCCAACCCTAAAGAAAGAGGTGCCCAAAAAGGTACAAGTAGCATACAGACCACCAAATAGACATAATCAGAAAAGAAATTCCCCGTGGCACATAACAATCAAAACAATGAATGTATAGAACAAAGAAAAATATTAAAGGCTACAGGAGAAAAAGACCACATAACATATAAAGACAGACCTATTAGATAGCATCTAATTTTTCAGTAGAGACTAAGAGCCAGAAGGTCCTGGACAGATGTTCTACAGACTCCAAGAGATCACACATACCAGCTCAGGCTATCAACCACAATGTACAGAGAAAGAAAAATATTTCTCAATAAAACAAAATTTAAGTATTTATCCATAAATCCAGTTCTAGAGAAGGCACTAGAAATAAAACTTCAGTCTGAAGAGCTTAACCACACCCAAGAAGACACAGGAATAAATAATCCCAGAATAGCAAGTTAAAAAAGGAAGAGCCGGGCGGTGGTGGCACACGCCTTTAATCCCAGCACTCGGGAGGCAGAGCCAGGAGGATTTCTGTGAGTTCAAGGCCAGCCTGGGCTACCAAGTGAGTTCCAGGAAAGGCGCAAAGCTACACAGAGAAACCCTGTCTCGAAAAACCAAAAAAAAAACCAAAAAACAAAAACAAAAACAAAAAACCCAAAAAACAAAAAAAGGAAGGAAGAACCCACACTATAACAACAGAAGTAACAGGAATCAATAAATGCTGCTCATTATTAACTATCAGTATTAATGATCTCAATTCTCCAATTAAATGATACATACTAACAGATTAGATTTGAAAACAGGATCCATCTTTCTACTGCATCCAAGAAACACACTATTCTATCAAGGATAGATATCACCACAGGTTAAAATGATGGAGAAAAGATATTCTAAACAAAGAGACCCAAGAAGCAAGCCAATGTAGACATTATAATACATGACAAAATAGACTTTAAACAAAAAGTAATCAGAAAAGATAGAAAAAGACGTTACATACTCATCAAAGGAAAAAATTCACCAAGAGGATATTCTAATTATAAACATTATGCACCAAACATAAGGATACCCAAGTTTGTAAAAGAAACACTACTACAGCTTAAATCACATATTGACCTCACATACTGATAGTGGGAGACTTCAATGCCCCACTCTCGCCAATAGACAGGTCATCTAGATAAAAGCTAAACAGAGAAATACTGGAGCTAAATGATGTTATACAGCAAATGGACCTAGCAGATATTTACATAACATTTCACCCAAATATGAAAGAATGTACTTTCTTCTCAGCAACTCATGGAACTTTCTCTAAAGTTGACCATGAACTTGGGCATGAAGCAAGTCTCAACAGATATAAGAAAACTGAAATAACACCCCACATCTTGCTTGACCACCATGGGTTAAGATATCAACAACAGACAACAGAAATCTTACAAACTCATGAAAAGCGAATAATGAATGAAAAATAGGTCAACATAGAAGTTAAGAAGGAAATTAAAATCTTTTTAGAATGAATTAAAATAAAACTACAATATACCAAACATATGTGATACAGCGAAGGTGGTATTAAGAGGCAAATTTATAGTATCAAGTGCCTGCATAAAAACAAAATTGGAGAGATCTTACATGAACTCACAGAGACTGTGGCAGCATGCACTGGGCCTGCATGGGTCTATACTAGATGGGTTCCTAGGAGTGAGAAGAGAAGTAGCTCTTTATCCTAGAAACTGTCTTCAATTGATAACCACTTGCAAGTGAACAATTAGTTTTCTCTGAGGAAGTCTCATTGGGAAAACAAACTACTCTTAAGGGTAGGCCTCATGCCCATCTGTAGATGGCCACAACCAAACAAACTTAATGGTACCTTTGGATATTTTGTGTCTCATACTGTTGTGCCAAGGCTTTTTTTTAAAACTTTACAGATCCTTTGCATATATAATGACTTCTAGTTGCTGTGTTTCATATGACTTCTGTGTGTGTGAATGTGTGTTCCTCTATGTCTATATGTGTTTCTACTGCTTTTCCTTTGGCTCTTTTCATTCTGTTTGTTGGTTTAGTCCCTATTCCAATTTGTCTGTATTTGTTTATTTTATAGATTTAAAGGTGAAATAACACCACTTTTCTCTCAAACTCTTCCAAACATTAAAACAGGTGAGATAGTTTCCTAATGTCTTCTATAAGGTCAGCACTAGCCTTATGTCAAGCCCAAAAGGAACTTGTCTAAAGAATAAAGCTACAGACTGGCATGCTAATAAGCACAGGTATAAAAGTCTGCAATGCTGGGAAGCTGAATCCAGAAGCACACTAAAAATTATTCTATATTGTGACAAACTGGGATTCATCCAAGTAATGGGCATTGATTAAAAATAGAAATAACGTAAAGTGAATGCCATAACAAATATTAAAAATAGGATAAAGAAGAGAAATACATAATCAAGACATTGCTGAAAATTTGACAAAAACCAACACTTTTTCAGGATAAATTGGGTGTTTTTGTTAAAAAAAAAAACTAGAACTAAAAAAGAACTCTGTCTTAGTTTGGGTTTTATTGCTGTAAAGAGACTCATGACCATGACAATTATTATAAAGGAAAACGTTTAATTGTAGCTGGCTTACAGTTTAGAGGTTTAGTCCATTATCATCATGGTGAGAAGCATGGCAGCATGCAGGTAGAAATGGTGCTGGAGGTAGCTGAGAGTTCTATACCTGGATTCACAGGCAGCAGGAAGTGACTAAGCTACTAGGCCTGGCTTGAGCTTCTGAGACCTCAAAGCCAGCTCTCAGTAACCCATTTTCTCCAAGAAAGCCACACCTACTCCAGCAATGCCACACCTATTAATAGTGCGACTCCCCATGAGCCTATGTAGCCATTTTCATTCAAACTACCACAAACTCTCTAACCACAATACAAGGACATTTATGTAAAACCCAAAGGTAACATCCTTAAAGATCAAAGATTGGCAGATTTCTCCCAATCAAGAATAAGACAATGATTCCAGATTTTTGCCATTGCTGCTCAGCAATGCTCTGAAAATTTTAAGTAGAGAAATTTATCAAGAAAAAGAAATTAAAGGCATTCAAATTAGAGAAAGAGAAAGCACATTAGAGATGGTTGCCAGGAGTTCAGGAAAGGAGAATGGGGAATAACTAAAATATTCTGGAAGCAAAGAGTTGAAAAACGATACTGTGACCACACCACAAACCACTAAATAGCATGCTTTAGAATTTTTTAGATGTTAACATTTGTTTTGCATACTATAAACAACATAAAAAAATAAAATACTCATTTTAAAAACATAAAAAATGAAGCTTTGCAGAGGAATATATGTAAGAGAAGAATTTATGAGAATAAGTAAACAGTGAACAAGTAAAGCTTAAGGAAGCCAACACCTCTATAAACAAGGGGTAAATGTCACCATGCCAGGAATCAATCAACAGGGACAGGACAATGGAGGATGAAGGCAAACAGCAGAATTCAGAAAGCAGGAGCTAAAGAAATGGGTCAGCACATTTAGGCTCTTGACACGAGGCCTGGTGACTTGAGTTCCATTCCCACATGGTGAGAGAAGAGAAACAACACTGTGAGTTGATCTTTGACTAACATACATGTGCTAAGATACATGCATATACATAGAAGGACACATGCACACACCCGAGTGCAAAATCACATGCAAGCACACAAATGTACACACACACACACACACACACACACACACACACACACAAAATAAATAAAAAGCAAAACCAATTAAAAAAAGAAGACATCAAAAGCAGCAGACTGTCGCAATGAGAGAAGGAAATGAGAATGAGAAATTGAGGAGTTCTTTTCATATATGAAATATATATAATAATATAGAAAATATATAATATAGAAAACTATTCAGCTCTATAATTGTGTGAATTTATAATCTAATTAAAATTTAAACATGAGACAAAATAGTACAAAAACAATACCAAAATTTTCATAGTCCTTTCAATATAGTAAATTCTAAAATTATTTCTTTCACACGAAAAATAATAAAAAAACTTCATTTTTCTTTTTTTATTGAAAATACAGCTTTTTCATAAAATATATGCTGCTCATGGTTTCCCCTCTCTCATCTCCTCTCAGCTCCTCCCCACCTGCCCAAATTCATGTCTTCTTTCTCTCTTTAGAAAAATAAACAGAAAAATAAATCAAAAAAGGGCATGAGAATCACACACTCACACACACACACACACACACACACACACACACACACACACGACACAGAATCAGAAACCATAATATATAAGCAAAACACCAGTAAAGTTAAAAAAAATCCTCCAAAAATACCATTGAGTTCATTTGTGTTTGCCTTCTATTGCTGGGCATGGGGCCTGCTCATGTGGTTTATATACTCACTGACTCTCCATAGGAGGAAACTAATTTTTCATCTCTAAGCAAGTGTTAATTGCAAATAACTTCCTAGCTAATGACGGAAGCTCTTATCGACTTCCTCTCTTATCACTGGAACCCCATCTGGCTTGGATCTGTACAGGCCTGTGCATGCTGACAGTCTCTTTGGATTCATGTAGTCCTCAGTCCTGTTGTGTATGCAAGGCACTGTTTACTTGGTACCATCTATCCCCTCTGGCACATACCCTCTTACTGCCTCCTCTTCTGCATAATTCCCTGAGCCCTGAGTGGAGCGGTTTAAGGAAGATATACCATTTAGGACTGTGTGTTCCAAGGTCTCTCACTCTCAGAACATTGTCCAGTTGTGGGTCTCTGTGGTAGTTCCATATACTGCAGGAGGAAGCTTCTCTGATGATGGCTGAGCAAGGTATTGATCTATGGGTACAGCAGAATGTCATTGAGGGTCATTTTATTGTTATATTCCTGTAGCAGAAATATATTATTTGGTTTTCCCCTAGGCCTATGGCCTATCCAGTTTCAAGTTCTGGTCCACCCAAGGAGTGTCAGGCATGCATTTCATCTTGTAGAGTAGGAATTTAATCCAATCAGAAGGTGGTTCATTACTGTGGTAGTTTGAATGTAATTGTTCCCCATAAACTCATGGGGAACGGCATTATTAGGAGGTGTGGTTTTGTTGGAGTGGTGTGGCCTTGTTGGAGGAAGTGTGCCACTGTGGAGGCAGGCTTTGAGTTCTCCTATGCTCAAGATATTCTCAGTGTCAGAGTCCGTTTCCTTTCACCTGCAAGATATCGGACACTCAGCTACTTGTCCAGCACCATGTCTGCCTGCATGCTGCCATGTCCCACCATGATGATAATTGACTGAACCTCTGAAACTGTAAGTGAGCCATCCCAATTAAATGTTTTCCTTCATATAGTTGTCATAGTCATTGTTTCTCTTCATAGCAATAGAAACCCTAACTAAGACAGTTACTCATACAATGTTTTTGCCACTATTGAACCAACATATCATGCAGGCAGGAAATCTTTGTAGATTTCAGGATTTGTAGCTGGGTTGATGGTTACCTTTCTCTTCTGGTATCCTAAAGAGTACCCTTCAATACTATGAGCAGTAGTCACTAGGGATGAAGACTCTAGTTAGAACAAACTAGATTTCTCCATGTCAATGAGATACGTATATATTGTCTTCAGCAATAGAGGCTTATCATCAGTTTGTGGAGAGTAATCAATAGCCTTGGCAACAGCCTGAGTTGTTTGGTGGTTTCCATGGGGCCCTTTGGCCAAGAATTCAATTAGAGGTAAACCATTTCTGGCACTGGAGGTTTCACTTGGTAGTGAAAGATGTAGAGTTGGGGTTTTTCTCTTCCATTATTTAGTGACTGCATTTAGATTTCTTTCATCTATGTACATATTTTAAGAAGCTTCTACTATAGTAGATTTCCATATGACCCCTCAAATGGCCCTTAGTATTGGTTGTTCCTCCTTATATTCTTCCCTTACCCTCCTTCCTCCAACTCTCTGTTTAATCATACTGTTCCAGTCTAACTCTTGTCTCTCCATAACTGTCTTAGTTATGGTTTCTATAGCTGTGAAGAGACATCATGACCATGGCAACTCTTATAAAGGAAAACATTTAATTGAGGTGGCTCACTTACAGTTTCAGAGGTTCAGTCCATTATCATCATGGTGAGACATGGTAGCATGCAGGCATACATGATGCTGGAGAAATAGATGAAAGTCCTACATTTTGCAAGCAACAGGAAGTGGTCTGAGTGTTATACTGAACAAAGCTTGAGCATATATGAGACCTCAAAGCCCACTTCTAAAGTCACACACTTCTTCCAACAAGGGCATACCTACTGCAACAAAGCCACAGTTCCTAATAGTGCCACTCCCTTTGGGAGCCATTTTCTTTCAAACCATCACAATAATTATATTTTATCTCCCCATCCTTGGGAGATCCTCCCCCACCCTGCTAGCCTCTTACTCTGTACATAACTTCTCTGGTATATAGATTGTAGTGTTCAAACTGAAGGCTTAAAAGCTAACATCTACATATAAGAGAATACATATAATATTTGTCTTTTTTGGGGTCTGGATTACCTCATTCAGGATAATTTTTTTCTATCTCTATCCACTTAGATGTGAATATAATGATTTCATTTTCATCAGCTGAAAAATATTTAATTGTGTATTGTAAAAATGTATACATTTTCATTATTCATTCACCTATTCCATTCATTTGTGGATATCTAGGCTCTTTACATTTTCTGGCTACTATGAATTGAGTAACAATAAACATAGATAACAAAGTTTCTCCTTAGTAGTAGGGAGTTTGTTGGGTATATGACCAAGAGTAATATATCTGGATTGTCAGGTTGATATATTCCCATATTCCTGAGAAACCACCACACTGATTTTCACAGTATACTGATTTTACAAGTATACACTCCCACTAGCAATGAATAGATCTTCCCCTTTCTCTATATGCTAGCTGGCATGAGCTGTCTTTTGTTTTATTGATCTTGGTCATTCTTACCAGTGTGAAGTAAAATCTCAAAGTAGCTTTGATTTGGGTTTTCCTGATGACTAAGGATGTTGAACATTTCTTTAAGTGTTTCTAAATTATTTGTATTTCATCTTTTGAGGAATCTTTGGTTACTTCTATACTCATTTTTAATTTAATAATTTGTTTTCTTTATGTACAGTTTTAAAGCTCTTTATATATTTTAGATTTTTAACCCTCTATCAGATGTGCAAAAATAGACTTATGTTCTATGCTTCTCTTAGTTTCTAGGTTTTTAAATTATGAATCCAATCTCCTGTTATACACTTTTTTGTCTTGTCTATTGTATAAGTTTTGGTGGTTTGTGTGTTTCTATAAATTTCTTAGTAAATTTAGTTTTTAATAAATTTAACTCCTAATAATTTAATTTAATTTTTAATGAACTTAATTTGTTGACACTATACACAATATTTCTATAACTATGCTGTATTTTTAAAACCCTTTTTATTTTTGTGAAGTTTTTACATAACATCTCATTAAATTTCTGGTTTTATCAATTTAAATCTTTCTCTTTTTTTGATAGTTATAGTAGCCAAAGGACTGTAAATTCAGTTGATAATTTTTCTGAAGAACTGCTTTTGTTTGATAGATTGTTTCATTTTTTAATATGTATTAATCAGTTATTTTTTTTTTTCATTTCCTTCCCTCTGCTAGCTTAGGGTTTAATTTATCCTGAACTTTCTTTTAAGGTAGAAAGTTGGGCTACACATTTAAGGTTTTTCTTTCTTTTTCATATATGTGGTTACAGTTATGAATTTCCTTATGAGCTTGGCTTACACTGTCTTCAATATGATGTGCTTTGGTTTAGTTGTCTCCATGTGTTTTATAATTACTGTGGAATTCCCTGTTTGACCAACTGATTGAGAATATGCTGTTTAATTCACATACAATTTTCCCAATTTTCCTTCTAATATTTATTTCTGGTTATATTCCACTGTGTTTAGATAATATGTTATTCATATAATATAAAATTATATATATATATATATATATATACATATATATGCACATGTTTGCTTGTTTTAAAAATCTCCCCCCTCCACTTTTTTTTTGTCCATGTATTGCTATATAGTATGGGCTTTCAATTTACTGTGTAAGACCAGGCTGACCTCATACTTGCAATCCTTTTCCTTCTGAGTGCTGGAATTACAGGTGTGTACCACCATGCCCACTCATAATCTTTTTTAAAATGTCAAGAATCAGTATTATATAACACATCTTTTATATAAGGAAGGTTTTATGCATAGTTGAGAAGATTTTATATTTGTTGTTGAATGAATGTTGGATAGATGCTAGGCCAAGCTGATATGCTGTACTTCCTTCTGATTCTATTTATTTATCTATTACTTAAGCCATATTTCTACAGTTTATTATAGTGGACTGTGTGTTTCATTACACAAACTTGTTAAATTTTGCTTCCTTGGGAAAGGTATATAACTTAGTAACACAGTATGTTCTCAGCACCTGTAGGACCTTGGGTTCAATATATAGCACTACGTTTTTGGCTTTGTATGTTTCAGTGCTCTGTGGATTGTATACATGTTTGTCATTCTGATGTCTTTATGAATTGATCTCTTTATCAGTATGCAATGTTCTTGTCTGAACTGTATTAAAAAGTATAACTAAAACATGTTTTCTTGACTCTTTTATAGATCACAGTTGGGGATATAGGAAAGCCATTTAAGATTCGTATTGGCCACACTAATTCTGGATGCTCCCCTTCCTGGCACTGTAAGGGGGTAAGAATATCATATCATTCCTATTTTACACAAACTTTCCTACAAATTTTCTTCAAGAATCAAGTTTCAGTGAGACAATTTGTAAGTGCTATGAAGTTATGGAGTCACTAATGTAAACATTATAGTTCAGATGGAAAGGGCTCCTGGCAGCCAGAAGCCAAGGAATACCACAAAGTCACACCACACAACAAGCCTCACACAAGAGATTTATTGGGA